>JAQFYB010002047.1:0-27410 GCA_034694085.1 Pogonognathellus longicornis | reverse complement strand
TTTTTTCAAAAAATGATTGCGCATACTAGAAATTTAAAAAAAAATAAAACTCCCTCAAGCGCCCTAGAGGAAAACCTGGAGTTTCCGAATATACTTGTCAATAGTATGTAACTTGACCTAGTGACCCGTACTGATCTCGCAAAAACCTGTCAAGGTCACCTTAATCACAATTAGAAAATTATGAATGAATCCGTTTAGAAAAATCGTAGGTAGGTACACTAGCTGATACATTCAAATTCAACTGAGCATCCAAGACTCCGTTAATTTTTTATTCAAGATCATTCCTCTGCAGAGAACGCTTACTTAGAGCAAGGAGCTTAGAAGATATTTTTAAATGAAATATTTTTAACTGCAAATGTTTGAAAGTTTTCAAAAGTTGCAATAAGTGGGCTTGTGGGAAGGTTAAAAAACCGTTGCTTGGGATGGGAGAAAGGAGGGAGACTACATAGTGTGTACTCTGCGTACATACAGATAGGCGCGAAAACTGAAGTTTAAACTTTTATGAGTTCCTTATTTTTGTATTTTAGGGATTTATTTTTCAAATTTTTTAATGTTGAATGTTGGATATCCTAAACTGGAATTAGTTTTATATTGAAAATGTCTTTTTCACACAAAACGTGTTTTTTGTGTTGTGGAAATGTTCGAAATCCGGTTCGACAAAGTGTTTCAAAATCCCAGATACCTCAAAATATTGTTGACTCACAACTTTTGATCATATTTCTGATCAGAAAAGTTTTGAACATACGTTTGGAAGATTGTGAAATGTTTTTAGGACAATATGGAAACCCTTCCGAATGGATTGTTTGTTGTGCACGATGTACAGCGAAAATAAATAAGGCCTTTATTAATTACCAAGAAATGATCCAACTTCAAGAAAAGCTTAACGCTTTTCAAAAGAAAATTAAAAAGTTGATTGTCACCGGATATCGTAAGCAATCTGAGACAATAGACGATTCTTCCTATTCGTACAATTTTGAATTGTATGACTCTGTGCGTCAACAAGTAGTCAACGGTAAGAAAAAACAATCATTGTTTTAGAATAGAAATGAATATTATGTGATACTTGAGATGAGAGCTGTAATAAAAAATAAATAAAAAACGCAGGTATCTCAAATGACAAAAAGGAAAAGAGCGATCGTTTTGACTGGTCATGTATAAAGAAGGAAGTCGTGGAAGAAGAAGAAATAAGAAGAAGCCCATCCCCTTGTGAATATTCGGTGAATATTAAGGTTGAAACGACAAATGTTAATGAAGAGGTCGAATCTGATGGCGACTTTGGACACCAGGATAGTCAACTCGACGAGGGTCTTGGCAACAATAGTCCTTCAGACTCCAATGACGAATACAGTTCTGATGAAAATGATAGTAATCAAGGACCGACGGGCAAATACAAGCCCAAAGTGAAATATTATCAGTAAGGACGGAAACTGTAAAAGCATAATATTATGTATAATATAAGAGTTGGGTTAGAATAGAATTAATATTTCAAATACAAATTTTACAGAGGGGAACCTTCGTTTGATAGCGAGTGGAGACCTGACAACTACAAAGAATTTACCTACAAGAAAATAAATCCCTCAGACTTGCCAACCAAAGAAAGGCTGAGAAACCAAAAGTAATATTTCAAGCCATTTGATTTTTATCATTTTTAGTCTCGTTTTTCATTTTTTGTACAATTTATAAAAATATTTTTCAGACGAAAGGCGAAGAACACTTGTGCTATTTGTAAAGATCAGTTTGATAAAAGAGACAGTCTTTCGAATCACATGATCAACGTACATTTCGAAGAATTGGAAAGTGAAAAACCAAAAGACAAAATGTGTGAATATTGTGACGACAGATTTGCAGAAGACGCTTTTCTCAAAGCCCACGTTAGAGCTGTTCATTTAGGTTAGTTAATTGTTCTGAGTTCAAAAATATGTTTAAAGTAAATCTGAAAAATTATCTGACTGAATGTTAATTAATTGTAATTAAAATACAGAAAAGATCAACCCTTTCGAGTGTGTGATTTGTAAAAGAGAATATCGCTACTACCGAACCATGAACGAACATCATCAAGAGATTCACGTTGGAAGTGGTCAATTTCCTTGCCTCCTTTGCGACTTACGATATATTGATCAAGATACGCTCAACCTTCATATTCTTTCTGTTCACGAACATGATCCGAAGCCCTTCAAATGCCCTTTGTGTCCCGACCACGAGTATCCTAAAATAGAAAGCCTTAATTTTCACATAAAAAAGAAGCATATGGATATTGAAGAAAATGATTCAACATTGTTGTGTGAATTGTGTTGCCTCACTTTTAAAAGTAGCTCCAAACTGGAAAATCACCAGAAAATCAAACACTTTGTAGAATTGGGTTTGGAACCCATAACTTGCGACCGCGAAGGCTGCACTTGGCATTTTGCAGACCTTATTTCACTCAGAAGTCACCAGAAATTCCACCACGACAAAAAATTTAATTTATTTTGCCCCACTTGCCGCAAAGGATTTCAATTGAAGGTAATTATTGTATAATTGCAATTTATTTTCCAATTATAACTTGTAGACAGTAACAAAAGACCTTTAATTTTAAAAGGAAAACTTGGATTCTCACATTGCAAGGATTCACAGTGGGGTTAAGAATTTCGAGTGCAGGCAATGTTCCAAAAAGTTTAGCACTAACAGAAATCTGAAAAGGCACATGACTGGTCATATTGAGAATAAACTGGTGTTACATTGTGACGTGTGTAACAAAAATCTAAAAGGAAAGACGAACTATAAGCGGCATATGACATTACACACAACTGAAGATGACAATGTCCAATGTCCTTATTGCCATAATAAACCCTTCAAACGACAAAGATACTTGGACGCTCACATCAAAAGTGCTCACAGCAGCAAAGAAGATCAAGGTTTCGCAAATGAAATATCAATTCAGACATCCACAGCTACAACGTCATGTAACACCAACACTCCTCAGATCAACCAACAGCAGCTCAATACGAGCGAAGGCTTCTCCAATATTCCTCATGATCTCTCCAATTATTTTTACAATACAGAATTTAGAGTTTGATTTAAAAACGCTAACTATATAATTAATTTGTTTTTTCATACCATATCCAATTCTGACATTTTACTAAATGAGTTATCGAGGGTAAACATTTATATATATAACTAGACTAGAGGGAATATTCACTCTGTTTTGAACTGATTCATAACAGAACGTTACAGTCAATAAATTGGTCTAATTTTTATAATGTTGAATGTAAAAATCAAATCAATGCCTCTGATTCCTATTTATTAATTATTATTGAAGACTTTTTTTTTAATGAATGCATAGTGCTATTGGTTTTCTACTTTTTTATTTCTTACGGTCTCACTTTTTTCTCTGCAATCTGAGTGTCACCGTATTTAATCATTAATTTTACATTTGATATACATAACATAAATATACAGGGAGATTAATTGAGTAAACTCTCCCCTTTTTCCACGCCCCCTGCGGGGACCTGGAATTCCGGCTTTGGTGTGTGGAATCCCCTTTGGGGAGCTTGGCGAATTTATGGAAGTCCGTTTTAAATTTTGGAAAGTTCTCGCTTAAATCCCAAACCTAAGTATTCAGATTGGAAAACTTTCACCGTAAAAGTGGATTCATTTGAACGCAGATATATCCCAAAATACAAAACATAGAAAGATTAATAAATTACTACCATTCGAAAGATGGAGTGCTAGGTCATCATTGGATATATATACACATCATACACCCCATTGGGGAGAAAAATAGGAGTTTCCTCGATTAATGGGTCACACTCTCACACTGTATTTATTGCATACATGCATATTATAATATACTACTACTATGCCATGCATATTAAGGTTGCTCTGCCCCCTATTTGGCTTTTTTTACAAATTAAATCTTTTCTCGGGAATGGAAAATAAAATAAAAATTCGGGTGGCATTACTTTTGTAGATAGATTCTTGCTCTTCCATTAAGTTTTTTTAGTTTTTCAAAAAATTGAAAACTGTAGAACTTATTCAGCTTTTTACAACAAATCTGTTAACTTCTACAGTTTTTAATTTTTCGAAAAACTAAAACACATATTGAAAGAGCAAAAATCTAACTACAAAAGTAATCCTTCCGAATTTTTATTTTATTTTCCATTCCGGAGAAATGAAGGATTCTATGCCACCTATTTGACTTTTTTTACAAAATAAATTATTTCTCCGGAGTGGAAAATCAAATCAAAATTCGGGAGGCTTACTTTTGTAGCTAGATTATTGCTCTTTCGTAATGTGTTTTTAGTTTTTCGAAAAACTGAAAACTGTAGAAGTTAACAGATTATTTGTAAAAAGCCGAATAAGTTCTAGTTTTCAATTTTTTGAAAAACCAAAAAAGTAAGGTCACCCGAATTTTTATTTTATTTTTCATTCCGGAGAAAAGATTTAATTTGTAAAAAAAGCCAAATAGGGGTCATAGTATATACAATATAGCCATGTATACTATATAGCACCCTAAAATAACTGGTAGTCTGTGAATTTTATTTATAAACTTTGCACTGCATATTTAAATTGTTCATCCCCCTGGGAGAAATCCTGGATACGTGCTTGAACAGAAGCAATTACAAAATTATCCAATTATATAGCGAAATATTTCGCTATTTTGGGGAGGCCACCATTAACTTTGATAGTGTTAATTTTCAGTTTCTAATGTAAATTGTATTTTTATAAATGAAATATGCAGTGTATCTAACAATGAACAAAATGAAAATTATTCCGGATTGATTTGAATGCATAGTTTAATAATTTAATGACAATAAAAGCAGTTTTGTTAGTAAAGTCTTAAGTTTTAGTAAAATTTTCTTGTTGTTTTTAGCAGTTTTGTATCAATTAAGATGTTAGGTAAATAATGACTTTAATGACAATTGCAATACTATAAAAACTGGATAGGCACGTTATTTGTTATTCCAATTGGGAAATTCGAACTGGAAAATTTAATACGGCTGCAATAAATAAATAATAATAACTTTTATCCAGCATCATTGGATGCGTCTTTATTTACAATTTCCTATGATTTTCCTAGGTTGATTTTTCATCCTCTTCTTTATGTCGAAATTGTACCAAGACGTAGAATACAGTTGCTGTTATACTGATTACCTATAAAAAAATTGCGCTAAATAATACTCAAAAATCATATTTTTAAGCTTAAAAGTTTTTTTGCTATTAACTACCGATGCAAGTAAGCGCCTATTTAATGTAAAGTACTGTCCAGGAGTTATAGCTGGAGGAGTAATTGTTACGGTGGTTATAAACATCTGAATCTGAAATAAAAATCGATGAAGCGATTAACTCACAATAAGTCAAGATTTTTCCGACTACCAATACAACTAAAATCAGTCTAAATGGAAATAAAAATATAAGTTACTTTTGAAATCATAGAACTCGAGAGCAGGTATAATTGTGTCAATTTCTGTAAAGCAATCGCAGGACATAAAGCAAATGTAGTAAGAAAAGTTGCTTCCGATGATAATCCAAATAGTATCATTACATAATTAATAATGTGAGTGAATACCAAATAAATAGACTGATGGGATGTTTTATAGACAATTGTGTACAAAATGTACAACATGATTATAATTCTAACAAGACAGATTAACAACTCCACTAATAGGGAGACACAATAAAAAGAATTAAAATTCTCCACTTGCTGTTGACAAGAATGATAGAGATCTAACAGCATGTTAATTCTGTCTTCAATTATTTTAAAATCACTTTTTTCCCCCAAAGCACCATGAAAATCCTTCTTGCTCCCATTTTGAACTCTACATTCTTCTAGAGTACAGACATTATTTTCATCAATACTTACATTAAGCTTTTTAAATGAATCAGAAATAGTTAAGAAGGCCGTTTTGTAAAATCTAATGAAGAAAATGAGCCATAACGATTGAACCACATGAACATTTCCCATGACAGAAAATATTGTCAAAAAAATAATAAAATATAATCTGTTATATTCATTTAAATCTGCTTCTTTGGAAAAAGATGCTTTGACTGTGACCGTTGTGGAACAAATAATGGCAAATATTGCAAGAGAAAGGAACACAAGTATATCGTGTTTTGCATTACTCTTCAATTTCTTAAAATGTGACAAGTCAATAATGGCAGGCAGTTGTTGAGATTTAGCATTAAATTTTTCTAATAAATTAACATTGGAACACCAAAATTGGAATAATCCATTGTGACGAAAAATATTGTTTAATTTTGTGAATGATGCTGTTGCTGTCAGGAGCATACCTCCATGGGCGTAAACGATAAAATCGCTTTGTGCAACGTTTTTTGGATTAAATTTAACAATGACTTCGTAGAGCTTTGCCATACCATACAGCATTCCAGATAATGTTATTAGAAACAAAATAAACGGGTAAAATAATATTCTTCCTTTTGTGTATTTCAAAACTAGGTTTTGTGTTTTCGGTTTTATGTCAAATGAAGGTGTCAACCAAGGAAAGTAGCCTGCAATTTTCATCGCTGGCAATAACCATTTTGCCAAATCCGCTAGGTTTTCTTTTTTTCTTAAGACTGTGTGGGGATGGCTTGATATTGAAATGACTTCTATTGTCGACAAATCAAATTTTTCGCAACCTTCTGCAGGATAAGTAGCAAATAACATTTTAAAAATTCAACAAAATATTGTAATTTAGGGCTACTCTGACATCTGATAAAAGAACCTTATCGTTCGAAATTAAAACACAACTTTATTAGTTTTTCTTAAGAACACGTAGACGACCAATATTATTCTGATTGGGAAATAAAAAATCGATTATTTCTGAAAAACCAGATAGGATAGCCATAGCGTAGGTACTTTCTGTTTATATTTGAAGTTCTGATAATCAACTAATTGCAAACCTTATCCGACTTAGAATTAAATGGGTGTGTCGTGTTTACTGATGGACACGATGACATATTATATTTACGCACTACAGAAGGACAGTACTCTTCCAACCATAAGTAATAAGTAATTGCTTTCTTTCTTTAACATTTATAAATTAATCATTAATAAAGAATGTTCTTTGTCAGAATACCATAAAAATTGATGTATTTTCATTATGCAGCTTTTTAGTGAATAATATTGTGTGCATTACAGAATTATTTTTAGGCTAGCAGGAAGGTCAAGTTCTAGTAGTCAGTAGTCACGTCAAAATTTCAAATGGTTTGTCATGTACTCATGTGAATGAAAGGTTATCAATCAGAATGCAATCCTCCTAAAGGTTTCTGACCTAAACAGGCACGCAGCCAGGATTACAATTTGGGGGCGGAATGAGGGGGGGGGGGTGAGCATCAATACTCTATACTCTATACAGACATCAATTTCTAAGGATGCGGATGGGGCAAAATCTCAATATGGGATACAAATGAGTCTATAATATAAATGTTTTACATTTTCATGACCATAAAAATTTATTTTAGAGGGAGACAGAGACTTTCATATATAGAAGCATAAAACCAAATTGGCAAATTTTGCTTAAAATTGCTCAAATTTATGTCAAAATCCATGGAAATTGATATAAAATCGCGCATAGCGCGAAAAATTTTGGCAAATTTGCAAATTTGGGTCAAAAGCAATCAAATTGCGACATTAAATTTAAGATTTTTTGCATTTTTACGGCAAAAATAGTCCCTTTTTTGGCGTTTTGGAGGAAACCTATTTTTCAAACCTAGTCCAAAAATTTGGGGGAGCTTCAGCCCCTTAACCCCCCCCCCCCCCATAAATGCGCCACTGACCCATATACGAAAATGATTATTGATTCATCTACTTTCGATTGATATTAATCGAATTTCATAATTCCTATTGGTTCATGAGATATTCTGCTTTGAAAAGTTAGTCTTACTTAATCAACACCCTGTAAATATAAAAATGTAACTCATTGTGTTGTTTGGATCTTCACTAAACTACTAATATCCGTAAAGTTAAAATATCAATGTTGAATACAGAAAAAATAATTTACTCCTGCTTGTATGTAGAAAATGTAGATGTATCACACAAAAGATATATTACGTTAATTAAGATTAATAGATTAATTAATTGATTAAGATTACATTCATCAATTGTTGCTGTTTCGAGATTAATTATTCGATTATTAAACCTGCAGAGATTACCTAATGACAACAATCATGTAATATGAACGAAGTATGTATGATGGTATTTAATTTAGTACTAAAGAAAGAGAACCATGTAAAAAATATTCTAGCCAACTAGAACTAGAACAATCTCAAGATTCTCAACCAGCGATACTTTCAGTTATTTTCTTTGTCTTCAAAAGCTATTATTATGAACAAACCGAGGGCTAAATTCTGCGAAGAATGTATTTGCGGTATATTTGAATATTCGTTTGTCAACATTGTATTTTGGAATTTTGGAATCATTTGGTCACCGGCATTCCTGCTTTTGTTGAAATCGAAAACAACTAATTAGTAAGAATAATTTCCATCTTCCTAAAAATTAAAAATATTATATATGTTAAAAATCTAGATCTAACCGACTGTTAAAGGTAAAATAAAGGGTAAAAGGACAAAATTCAGAGAGGACTCAAACGACAAGACAAAAACTAAATGAACAGCATTTTTCAACAAACAAATATCATGATTCCAACTTCCAACTACATTACTAAAACTCATAACGATAATTTAATTGTATTTATTTAATTTAGTATATTCTTATAATAATTCTTTTGGTACACTTTTTAGTGCATCATTTTTACGGGTAATATCAACTATTTATTTTTAAGCAAGCACTGCTGATTCATTTGATTTATTCTTCTTTTTTTTATTGTCCCAGATTCTAGGGGGAGAAATTATTTCTTTATTATAAAATGTCTTTGGCTGAAGAACTGTTGGCAGATTTGGAAGATGGAGATGACGGAGAAGATTTATTGGACGGGGCCTTGCCTATTGGTGGAGTTGCTGATGGAGAACAAGAAGCAATGGAAATTGACAACCCAATCAAAGGTAAATTCAATTAAAAATATTTAATAATAATAGGTAAAATCAAACCTCAAACCAGTAATTAACTTTTATTTCTTTTCTAAATGTATTTTGTGAATGTGAACAGTTCCATCAGGAATGTCTGTCCGACAGGTTTGCAAATTGCGAGATTCGGAGCAGCTAAAAAGAGTTATGACACAAATTGATGAACATTCATTCAAGTCACGAAATGCTGAAGATATCGTTGGCCCTGTAGAAGCTGATCCAGAATATGTTCTTATTGTCGAAGCTAACAGTCTTGCAGTTGAGATTGATAATGAGATAAATACCATTCACAAGTTTACTCGTGACAAGTACAACAAAAGATTTCCGGAGTTAGAGTCCTTAGTTGTCAGTCCCTTGGAGTATTTGAAAACTGCGAAAGAATTGGGAAATAATTTAGATAAAGCCAAAACCAACGAAACTTTAACAACTTTCTTAACTCAGGCAACAATTATGGTTGTGTCCGTTACAGCGTCTACAACTCAAGGGTGAGTCTGTTCTGACATTTCTCTTGCAATCTTTATGTAAACAAATTGCTTTTACAAAAAGTGACAAATAAGGATGTAAATAAAAATTGTATTTTATGAATTATGATATTGTAGGCAAACTTTGTCTGATGATGAATTATCAAATATATTTGAAGCTTGTGATATGGCATTGGAGTTAAATGAAATAAAATTGAAGATATACGACTACGTGGAATCTCGAATGGCATTCATTGCTCCAAATGTATCAGCAATAGTGGGAGCCGCCACAGCTGCCAAACTTATGGGTGAGTACACCGTATTTGAAATGTTTATATATTAAAATAAATAAGTTTTAATGAGATTTATGGTTATGTTTTATTAAAAACTTTGTAAATTGTAATTGTAATGTAGGAAATGCTGGAGGTCTTACAAAACTTTCCAAGATGCCTGCATGTAATTTACAAGTCATTGGAAATCAAAAGAAGATACTTTCTGGATTTTCACAAGTAGCAGCCCTTCCACATACAGGATTCGTATACTATTGTGATCTAGTTCAAGACACGCCACCTGTAAGAAAACATTAATGGTTGTGTGAATCATTTATTCTGAAAAGATTGATTACAATAATTATAATTTTGTTTTGAAACTTGTTTGTTTTTTGTGTAGGATATGCGTCGTAAAGCTTCCAGGATGGTGGCTGCAAAATGTGTTTTAGCTGCTCGAGTTGATGCTTGTCATGAAAGTACAAATGGAGCCATAGGCCAGTCTCTACGTGAGGAAATTGAGAAAAAATTGGAAAAAATGCAGGTCTGAAAAATGATTGTTGATAGTTCTTCTAGTGATTTGAGTATCAAAATATTTTTCGCGAATGCAATCATAATATAGTAAATATAATGACTTGTTTTTGTAAAATCATAGGAACCCCCACCAGTTAAGTTGATCAAGCCGTTACCAAAACCTGTGGATCCGCCAAAGAAACGTCGAGGTGGCAAAAGGGTTCGTAAAATGAAAGAAAGATACGCTGTGACAGAATACCGAAGACAGACGAATAGGATTACTTTCGGCGACGTAATTAACATATTGATTAATGCTATCATATTTCAATTATGTTTATATACAAAATACAACAAATAAAACATTTCGTTATATTTATAGATTGGCGAAGATGCCTATCAAGACGATTTGGGATACAATAGAGGCCAATTAGGAAAGTCTGGTACTGGGAAAATTAGAATGGCTCAGGTTGATGAAAAGACTAAAGTACGTATTTCAAAAACTCTTCAAAGAAATTTGCAGAAACAGCAAGTGTATGGGGGCTCGACAACTATCAAAAAACAAATTTCTGGAACTGCTTCAAGTGTTGCATTCACTCCGTTACAGGCAAATAAAAAATACTTTAATGGGAGATATTAATTTTGGTGTAAACGTAAATGAGGCTGAATTGGCTTAACGCATACAATTTGTATTTTATTTTCTATAGGGCTTGGAAATCGTTAACCCTGGAGCAGCGGAAAAGAGAGTTAATGAAGCCAACGCAAAATATTTCTCCAACAGTAGTAGCTTCATTAACGTTAATAAGAAACGCCATTGATTATTTAAATAATTATATATTCTACCTTCAGTAGGTATACATCATACATTATGCAACTTTCCTTTTATAAACGACGATTTTCAATATATTTAACAGTAATTTTATTGTTCTTGTATATCTGTGGTTTTCTAAAGTTACGCCTATTTTTATCTCTCGATGTTAATTTGTCATTCTGTCTTTAAAAAAGTAAATAAAATCTATTGGGTTCAAAATTGTCCCATGAAGATTAAAATATTATTTTTTATTTAAAGATCATAATAACAATAGTAGTAGGTACAATTACATTATGTGTCAATTTGTCCAGCTGAATAAAATATTACAATAGTCTAAGAAGTTTCAAGAAAGTTGGCACGCTAACACTTTGTCTTCAACAAAGGAATGAGATTTTACTACAAACACTGAAAGGTAAAAAAGTACAAAGGGGCAAACAACTTTATAGTTTTTAACTAATTGAGCAACCAATAATTGTGACAAATCACTTTGTAAATCAAATAAGCTCTAGTTACTAGTGAGATTACCACACCAAAAATATCTAAGTAACTATGTGTCAAAATCATCCATATATACAGAGCACTGGTTTACAAAACTGCCTTGGCTGGTACAATCGCAATTAATTGAAATTAGTTTGAAATAATCTGAATCCCAAGTTTTCTCATTTTCCCACTCGTGAAAACTTTCAAAAGAATGTCATAATTGACTAATACAACTTTGAATTTAACATTAACAAACTTTTAAAAACCAAATAAGTAATTGATTTGAAGAATAGTCACATTAAAACTTTTAACCTTACAACTACAAAACAAATAAAATGTCTCTGGAGATTAATTTAAACCGGAATCAAAAAAACAGATTATTATACTTAAGATGAATTGGCTTGCTCTTTAGTTGGAATGGCGTCCAAATAAGATTCTAATTGATTGGAAGCAGCAAGAAGAAGTCCAACGTAGGGTGGTGAAGGTCGCAACGGGCGACTCAAATATTCCGGATGAAACTGCACTGCTATATAAAACGGATGTTGGGCCAACTCCAGCGCTTCCATTCTTTGACCAGTTTCATCTCGCCCTGAAAATATTTTAACTTTTTTGTTTGTTTCTTGCAACAATTGCGTAAAAGCGTTTTCGCAAGGGAAAAAATTGACTACATACCAACGAAAAGCATTCCAGCAGCTTCAAATTCTTCAATATAGTGAGGATTGACTTCATATCGGTGACGATGTCGTTCCTCAATTTGGTCATTGTTCCCGTACAACCGCTCTGTTGAATAACAATAAGCGAGAGATTAACTATACAATCTTAACAATCTTAAGAATTCATGTTTACATAATATATTTATAATGCTATTTAGGTTTACTTAAAATAGACACTACTCCAGGCTGAAATAGAGTAGCTCTGCGACCAAGTCGCATCGTACCACCCAGACGACCTTGATTGTGTTCAGGCATATCGATCACTACTGGCGAATCACAACTTGGTTCGATTTCAGTGGAATTAGCATTCTTCATTCCCAGACCATTTCTGTTGAAAAATGTTCATAAACTTTTTTTATAGCCAAAAATTATAATTTGAACATATTTCAGATTAAGAACGTTGACGGCGACGACGATTATTAAGACTTAGTTTAAAACATCAAATAGCATTCCCTATTTAGACTCCAATGTACCTTGCGAATTCGATGACAGCTGCTTGTAACCCCAGGCAAATTCCTAAAAAGGGTTTTCCATTTAATCGACACCAATTAGCAGCCAACATTTTTCCTTCCACGCCTCGTTTTCCAAATCCACCAGGTACTAATATACCGCTAATTCAAAATCGACCGTTAAAACTTTAACCTCTACAGAATTTCTTTTCCATCATTATTACTGTAACTTACTCTGCGCTGCAAAGCTCCCTCCATGCTTCGTGAAATTTTACAGGATTATCTGCTTTACTCAAATCCTCCAAATCTTCAGCGTCAATGTACTATAGTTTTGAAACGAATACATCATTAAAAAATTTGATCAGACGCATAATGAATGTTTTGTACTTTAAACCGAACTGGTTAAAATAATGAATGCTTCAAGGAAAACAATTCAATAAATACCTTTAAAACTAGTTTTCTCTCAGCTGCTAATGCAGCATGACGCAGAGCTTTCGTAACTGAAGCATACGAGTCTTCAAATTGAGTGTATTTGCCAACTAATGCGATTGTTGTCTCCGCAGTTAACCTTTCATGCCTACATAACAAAAATTGAATACGTCATGCAAAATTAAAATGCACAATATTTTAAAAGAAATTACACAAAAAATTACTATAAGTAGGTATCAAACCTGTCGGCAAGATCCTTCCATTTTGACATGCACTGAGGGGGATCTGGGGTTGGAATGGGTAGTTTGAGTCTTTGACGAAACACATCAATTATTCCTTGATGCTGAAGCAGAAGAGGAACTCGATAAATGGAACTGCAGTCATGAATACAAACCACCTGTTAAAACAAAATTAAAAATACAATACAATATTACATATTGTTACTTTTTTTAACTTTATATTACTTTTGTTAAACGAACCTGATGAGGAGCTACGTGACAGAAATTTGATATCTTCTCTTTAACACTCTCGCCGACTGGGTTTTCAGACCGACACACAATTAAATCGGGACATAATCCAAGACCACGTAGTTCCCTCACGGAAGCTTGTGTTGGTTTTGTTTTCTGCTCTCCAGTTGATCGAGGCTAAGATTTAAATACAAGTAATTAAGTAATGTTTCAAAACTATACATCAATAGTACTTCGATAGTATATCACAATAACGATAGTAAATTATTTTAAGTCTTGATTACTTGAGGAACCAATGAGACATGGACACAAAAGAAATTCTCGCGTCCAACACGGAACTGAAACTGACGAAAAGCTTCTACGAAGGGCATTCCTTCGATATCTCCGATTGTCCCTCCCATTTCAATTATGCAAACCTAATAAAATAAGTTATTTCATGTATCAAAATTATATTAGTAAAATAAAAATGGTTGATAGACTGATATCAGATTAGATAAATATTTTGTATTATGAAATTGGTATTATCAACCTCAGGCTTTTGATTATCACTTGTAACAGGTCTCTTTGATTCCTTTAGCACCCACTCTTGAATTGCATCAGTGATGTGTGGAACAACTATTTATAAAATAATGAATTAATAAGTAAAAACAAAATATAGTATTTTCATTTTACAAAAATGCATTTTAAAACCAACCTTGAACAGTTTTCCCTAAGTAGTCTCCCTTACGCTCTCTATTAATGACAGCTTGATATATTTTCCCAGTAGTAATATTATTATCCGAATGAAGAGTTACATCCATAAATCTTTCATAATTCCCCAGATCTAAGTCTACTTCTCCACCATCGTCCAGAACGTAGACTTCGCCTAATAATAAAAATTTCGTTTACATTGAATTTCGTTTATTGAATTATTGTCAACAATAATATTTTACCCAGAATACGAATAACGGCTTATAGTATTAAAGGATTGTGGTATAGTGTTTCGCTGTAAAATGATTTCCCAATTAACAACCTACCATGCTCATAAGGTGAGAATGTCCCAGCGTCAATGTTGATGTAAGGGTCAATTTTAATTGCAGTAACATGAAGTCCACAGCATTTCAAAATAGTTCCGATGGAAGATGCAATCACACCTTTTCCAATTCCACTAATTACTCCTCCTGTTACTAGAATGAATTTCATATTATTTTCTTCGGCCAGGGCGGTCAAAGCAGCAGACGACATTGTTGTGTATCTAAAAGTTAATAATTACAAAATATTCATTTTCGGTACTTAATCAAATAAAATTAAATAATTAAATTCCATAGAAGAGGCTAGTTTAGCTATTTAACTACTTTATATTATAACTTGTTCCAAGATGAACATCTGAAGTGCAATGCAACAAACGACCAATAAAGTTAATAAAAAATATTATTATACCCTGAGAATTCCTTAACAGCTCGATATAAATATTTGGAACTCAATTACAGATACAAATTCCTTATACTGTGCAATTAATAATTAATGAAGCACCTTTTATGTATCTAAAAATAAAATACTTTTTCAGGGCAAGGTCTGAGTTGGGTCATAATCTCATAATACAATGTTTTTGGTGCCGAAGTGATAAAACTTGATCCTATGTGTAAAAGTGTGTCATTTCATTTCTCATTTTTATACATTAACCAAAGATTCTATTATTATACTTATGACACAGACATTTAATGATTTAATCTGTTAGACATTCACTAAAAGTACAAACTGATAATTAATTTTGAACTCTAGTTATTTGCTATTTTTCCAGTCTACTGTCTAGTCATCGTTTAACTCATAAGTCAACACCCGCAGCTATGCGTGTATAAAGATAACATTGATAATAATGAATGATACTATGGATGACTCGAGCACATTATCTATGGTTATTTATACTATATACCAAAGCCAATGATTATAAAACTGAGAAAAAAAATCTTATCCCTATTCACTTGAGTTATTTATCGTTGTCAAACAGTCTAGCATTCAGTTTATTGAAACGTGGATGCAAGACAATATCCTAATAGGTACTCGAAAAATTATTAAACTTTTAATCAGAAAAAGGGTTATAAATATTATACTTAATCACTTAAATTATTTCAGTAAAATGAAAATTAGCCTTCTAAATTATTATTACACTAAAATTAGATTAGTCCCTACTTATAACTGCTGAATAAATAAAACCTAATGTAATTTTAGATTTTTAAACGTTCTTGGCCAAAGTTAATATGAGATTCGACTACACTAAAGCATGATTAAAGTTTTTCGAATTAGACGTCATAACTTTTTAATCACGTATCATTATTAGGTTTATAGCATATAGGGATCAAGATCAAGGCTGTATTTAGGTGGGGCAAAGAGGGCAATCGCCCCCTCCGAAATCGGAAAAATAGGTTATTTCACCAAAAAGTGTAAAAAAATCGCAGTAATACAAACTAATAATCCGTTTAACGGTTAATTAAACGCTATCTGTAAGTTGCAGCTTCAACATTGTTTGCCTATGCCATATCCGTGTCTGTATTAGTTTTTAGCTTAAACATTCCATTAGTATCCTATCTTCTCTAAATATTTCATATTTAGTTTTCTTGTTTGACACTGAAGCAGATCAAATCCAGACATATACGTGATCTCTGATTTTTTTAGGGATATAAAAATTCAACGCCTTTTAGCAATAGCAGTAATTCCCAAATATAATCGAATTATATTTGGCCTAAATAAATCCTAAAATATCAATACCCAGTATTTGAGGTTTCGGTCGGATAAATACAATTACAAGGATTTCGGGTATTACATTTCTGTTGCGCTGGCAACGCAATTGGGAGTGTTGGCAACCTCAGCTATGTTGTTGGTAGTGTTGGCAACGTGGCAACGGCGGCAACGTTGGAAACGCTGATTGTCAACCTAACCCCAACCAAAATCTCTCTTTACTTTATACGATTAGACGATTACGCTCATGCCTCATACTCAATTAAATATAGACAATAAATTCAAATATCGACATTGGACATAATATTCTTTTGTCTTTGTCGTTTGTCATTGTCAGTATGTATATGATTATATTGACCATTTGCGTTATAGGTGATTGGAGGTAATTCAAAAACAAAGATGTCTAAAACACATGTTTGCCTCCGTTTTGCATTCATCGTCCGATATTTTGAAAAGTATAGAAGAACTTTTTTCTTTCGAATGACTAAATTACATCTCTGTAGGTTTTATAGTACCAATCGATTTACGAAGACAACTTTCTGGGTACACATCACCATCGGCGAGAGAAGGAGATGAAGAGCCGACAAGACGATATGTAAACGCGGATATGTACAGTACTTTTGATCTTTGTTGGCTCTTCATCGGTGTATCAACTATTTGGTGCCATTTCACATTACGCAAAAAGTTGTCTCCGTAAATCTATTGGTATAGCTGTGCCTGTGCCAACGTAAGAATCTCAAAAACCGTGGGGGGTCGTACAAACAACAAAGGGTCCATTCCATTCCATTGAATTATTAACAATGGGGCTATTGTTCTGGAGGAGAGGCCTTAGGTTTCTCTAAGGGCAATACTACATTTGACATTACTTCAAAACTATAACACCTATAGAACTTTATCTTCTATAGTTTTCAAAATATCGGACGATGAACGCAAAACGGAGGCAAACATGTGTGTTTTAGGCCTCTGTGTTTTTGAGTCGTCCCCTCGTCTCTAATCACCTCTCCAATTCCAATCAAAATGGTCAATTGAATTTGTCTCACTTTTCTTTGATATGTTGTTCGTCTGTTTTTTGAGATTGTTGAACGTCTTCCGTTTTGTCCAGGTTATTTGCTAGGAGGAATTTGCAGATATTCGATTCTACAAAAATAAAAAAGCAACATATTTATTGAAAATAGTTTTACTTTGAAATTTTATCTATAAAAATATAAATATAAATAAAATTAATCTACAATCTATATAACTTTGAACTTCCAAAAATGCAGAACAATGAGAACATACGGTAGATTGAGAAGATTTAAGAATTTATTTTTAATGTATATTGTTCCAATTTTCTCAAAGTAGTTTATTATCAATAATTATTAAGAAAAAGGCGAAATAAATTTCATTACCTTTAACCTTTCCTTAGCTAAAATTTCAGCATGACCTACAAAACAATAAATCTACCTAGGTGTAGGTACATTAGATCTACGAAATCCCGCGGTGAGTTTGTATTTCGTCGAGCAAGGAGCCAGTGACTTGATTTTGAGACAAACAGACTAGACTAGACATAAAAAATGAATTCATGAGTAAGTTGATGGTTGGTCTAGTTTTGCTTGCTTTTGCTACAAAATGCAGCAGAACAACAGCGTCCAGCGTGGTTTGTCGCGTGTTTGACTAAAACGGGAGTTTTCTAACCTGCTTCTTTACTCAAGCTTACACTCAAAATCCTTTACAAAGGTATCCAACCAAGAGAATATTAAAATATAAACTTGAAGTTAGTTAGTGCAAAATTGCAATGCATAACGGAATAGAGTTTGGGTTTTTCCTAATGTTAATAAGCATTTGATGTTTGACTTGCAGAATTTTTAAATCATAAAATAATATCATTACGTAATTTTATAATTTTTCTGTCTCAATACTTTTGGTTTTGACATATATATATAAATACAGCTCTCTATCAGATATCACGATATCAGATAATTATTACGTACAAGAAGAAATGAATAGAAAGTCAATAAGTCATAAACCCCCATTGGGTGCATGTGCACCCCCATAATAAATTATTATGATAATAAAAGTCGTAAAGTCGATGGATCTTTGTAATGTTGAATGTTAAAACCATGTAAGTTTGATCTCAAAAAACATGGGCCTCCTAACAAAATACATTGTTAACAATACAACCAATGGCTATTGTATTACAAACATAGGGGCTATTTACTATTTAATGTCTTTTGGGAGGAGCAGGAGACCAATGGTTTTCGAGATCAAACTTACATGAATTTAACTATAAATAACTCAAAATTGTATACAATCTCGGCCGTATCCAGGATTTGGTTTCGGGTGGATAAATTTTGTATTATAAATTACAACTACCGCGTGTAACGCGAAAAGATTGAGCTAATAAATTGGGCCACCATCAACCTAAAAACTATGAAGTTCGCGCGTAGCATAAAAAATTAATTTCGCAATTTTGAACACTTTTTTCGAAATTTCTGGTGGGTGGACATGCCCTAGTGTCATGCCTCTACACTAATTGTATATTGTATACAGTTTTGTATACAAATATACAATTGAAATTTATACTTGTCAAAAGTACAATGTGACGATTCAATCAAAAGTTGAAGTTCAAGGTTCCTATGAAGTCGGGTGTATTCGCATAACATTTTGTAGGATTTCTAAGTGCAGAACGCAGATTGAAGAATGCACAGAAAGCAAGAAGGACCGAAGGAGACTTGGGAGACATTCCATTCAAATTCCAATCGCTCTAATCACATGCGAAGAAAGAATATATTGCAGCAAACGGCACCCATATAGAACGCGCACGCGACTCTATCAATAAAATCCACTCCGCACCGCAACCAGCAAAAGTCACACATAACAACCGAACCGGGGCTGCGGCTTTGTGTTGTGTCATTGTTTTCATTTTCGTTCCGACTTCAGTTTTAGGCAAGGTAAGAAAGAAAGAGGAAAATCCCGTTTATCATCTTCCTTCGGAGGAGTAGAAATTTCTCGAATTTCTTATTTTATCACGCCGGCATCCCACCACCCGTCAAATTATTTATTTTATTCCATTTTTGTTTTTTGGAAAAAGTAAAGTTATAATTTGTTAGTTTAGTTAGTTCATAGTTGATAGTTACTAATCAAGATAAAATAATAGTATTCACGTCAAATCTAAATCAACATTATACAGACAGACAGAGACAACTAACTGACTAACTATGTTTAATCATGTAAATCTCAGTCTGAATATAGAATATCAAATATTACAATTTTATTGTGTGATTAATCACTAATCACCGATGAATAATGCGGAAATGGGATACGAAATTAATTTGACTTTTTAATTTAATCTTTCAATAGGATTTAATTTGATGGGTTGGGGATGTCGGTGTGTTTTGCAAAGTGATTGCTTATATTTTTCTAATACCTAATTAAAATTATGAAATGTAACAATTTCTTTCTAATATTTCTAGTTTAATGGGAAGAAACGGTCCTGACCATACCCCTAATCAAGCAAGACGAGATAAAAAGGCGAAAAACAAAATGTATTACCAGAAGCAATCCCGTTGGCGAGGAGGAAGTGGTCGTGGTGGTCACGGTGGAGGACGAGGACGCGGCGGATGGTATAATAACAATCGAATTGGACCAGATGGACGTGGAAATCAATACAGCGGTCAACGGTGGAATGATCTGGCCCCTGGAATGAAGGGCTTCTTATGTACTACGAACTTTAGGGAAAGTTTTTGCATTCGTGAGGCGTATAATATTCTGAACGAGTATGCCCCTCCAGAAATGGATGTTAAAAAGGAACCAATTGCTACTGACACTGACGGGGTGCAGATCAAGTTCGAAAACCAGGAATCGAAAGGTGAAAGTATTTCTGTGCATCCTTGCTCCGTTTCTACTGCAATCAAAACTAGTCATCATGAGTTGCCTAATGATGGGGGCGGAGATGACGGACGTTCTATTGCTAAAGCGCCTTGTCCTGAGAATGAGCCCATGGTCATCGAAGTTAAAGTTGTATGTGATTTTGTGAAATGTATTATTATCTCACGTGTAATTAAAATCATTAGGGAATTACACATTTTTGTAGATATTGAGTCTATTGTCTTTAGTCGATTGTATTAGCCTCTCCAAAAGTATACTTTTAATTGTGTAGAGGTATTTATTTTTGATGTTAATATTGCAGACTTTGATATTATGTTGTATTGGCCGCGTTGTTATTTATTATGTGTACATTGAATTCATTTTATTTATTATTATTTATTTATTTATTTATAGGAGGATGGGTCTGGGGATGCTGTAAAGAGAGGTGTGGTTGACGAAAAAATGGACGAAGACGATGATGACGATGTTGACGCTGCTATTAAAAAAGAGGTACAGGAAATGAAAAGCGAGCGTGTGCGTCACAGATTCAAAAGTGCTAATACTGGAGTTACGAACGTTTGTTTCATTAGTACCACTGTAAGATTTTTAAATTAAGATTTATTTTCTTGACGTCTGTTGGGTTTAACTGCAAACTACTGCAATCAAAATTGACATAAAATTATTGACTTGTGCAGATCGATGACCCCTTGGGTCTAACGGAGAAGATTTACGAGGATGTTTTAAATACTAAGGTATCTAAATCAAGGAATATCCTTCGCTTTATCCCAATTGAAATGACATGCCTTGTAAGTGTGAACTTCCACTTTCTTAATTTAATTCGAATTAAGGGATTGAGTAAAACAATGGCCCAGTTCACGATTGCTTTCGTAGAGTTCATATCGTATTCATAAACAATCAGAGTATTTATTTTTTATATTTCTTAAAATTCGGCGGGTTTCGGCGGTTTTCGATAGCGCGAAGTACAACTAAATAAATAAACTCTGTCAAATAATACAACTTACACAAATTCTCAGTTTTACACCTCGTCAGGCTCATTTTACTTCGCTCCTACGAAAACCGTCGTAAACCCACCGACTTTTAGGAAACGCTTTACACGAAGTCTACGATACGAACTCTACGAAAGCAAGTGTGAACCAATCCATTACAATAATGTATGTTATAAACAATTCAATGGGCCACCATTGAATTGTTTATAAAAATACATTATTGTAAACGGAATTATTTACTTGTTGATTTCAGCCTAACTGGGAGGATATAATTGATACTTTAAAAATTATGCTGCCAAAGTACTTAGGCGAAGGAATCAAGTCATTTAAAATTGAATACAGCTGTCGTTGTAACAGCAAGTTTAATCGGTCGGATGTGATGCAATTGGTGGGAGACCTCGTGAGTACTATAAACCCCATGACCTTTGTTGATCTCGATAGTCCTGTTTACACAATTGTGGTGGAAGTCATTAATGCTGTCGTCTGCCTCGGAGTATTGACCAATTATGTTCGGTATCGAAAATATAACCTCGCTGAGGCTGCTATTCCGCACGAGCAAACTGAACCCAAGAAAAAAAATAATAAGAACAAAAATAAGAGAAAAGGTCGTGGAGCCAATTCGGAAACTGCAGCTGCTGAAATGGATACATCCGTTGGAAGTTCTCAGGATGAGAAAGCTACTGAATCTGTGGGACCTACACAAAATTCTGAAGCTGTGGTACCTACAGAAAATTCTGAAACTGTGGGAGCTACAGAAAATTCTGAAACTGTAGGACCTACAGAGAATTCTGAAACTGTGGGAAGTACAGAAAATGCTGAAACTATAGGACCTACAGAAAATTCTGAAACTGTGGGACCAGCAGAAAATTCTGAAACTGTTGGATCTACAGAAAATTCTAAAATAGTTGGAGCTACGGAAAATTCTAAAACTGTTGGACCTACAGAAAATGCTGATACTGTAGGACCTACAGGAACTTCTAAAATTCAGATGTCCCTGCAAGTTTCTGAAACATTGACACCTTCTGGAATCTCAATTATTGTGACGCCTACTGAACCTGAGAGTAACGAAATGGAAACTTCTGCTGAAATTGATCAAGTGGATTCAAAGACAGGAGCTTCTGAAAATGTTACTGTCCCAGAGGTTGTTGAAATGGATACATCAACTGGAAATCCTCAATTGAAAAAAACTACAACAGGGAATTCTGAAGCTGTGGCACCCACATGCATGATAGAAATAGGGTCATCTTCAAGTGTCTCCAAAACCACTAGCCCAGCAGTGACCGTTGATCAGTCGACGACTAACGAAGATATTTCTGGTACGTTTTAAAACATGGGAATATTAAAACTATGCCATTATTATTTTGTACATTTGCAAATTAATTGTGTTTTGTTTTAACAATGCATTTTGCAGATGATAAACCTCTGGCTACATTTTGGTGGTCAATGCCGAGCTCTCCTTCTGATCCAGATTTGACTATCGACAAGAAAGAATGAAGCATGGTCCGATAACAGATTAGTGCCATTGTTTGGTTTTGATGATTTATTTCCTTACAATAGATATCGCTTTTAAACTTACAGTGAATTCCTTATAAACGTTATAGTCGCTAACTTTGTATTATGTATATTACATTATTTTGAGAGCATAAAACATTCATTCGTTCTTGTTATACAAATCATTATTTGTTTTCTCTACCATACAACTTGGATACATGTACAACATCATTTTGCTCTTAGCACACAAACAACTACAGGAATCTCATTTCAGAATTAGGTAGAAAAGCACTTACTGCTACTAATAGTACCTCAGTCATCATCAAAAAGACATCATACAAAATAACGTGTGTAACGTAATAAGATTTATCTTGTAACGTTTCTTTTATAGTACAAAATACATTGTGTCAACGAAATTATACTTCATCACAAGAGTAGGTCCTCGGCGTTTATTGTCAAACTCATCAACAGAAAAGGCTTTTAGCAATTGGCAACTGTACGACAGGGTAGAACGCATTAGCAGGTAATTTAATTATCTTTTTCCATCATTTCACTGTCCTTTTACAGATTTCGAGAAAAGAAGTTTTTCATGCTGAATTCGCTTGAAAACGCAAAACCAAGTTATATTATACACAACACATAATATGTAAGTATTAAAATTGGCAATTTTTAACGCAACTAACAATAATATTATTTACCATAATGTAAAATGAACTCTCAGCTACAATTTTTTGTTACCTTATTAATAATTTACTGTAATAATATTAGTCATAATAATAAGTACATAACATGAAACATGTATTACAATATTTTATATAGAGGTAATAATAATTAATAATTATTGTAGGATGTAGTGTAAGTACTTGTATAACATGGTATCGAATTTTCATTGTCATTTTCAGCCCCTCTCCAACGGTCGACCCACCTTTTCATGTGTATCAAAATTATAAAAGCATTTAATAATTTGTGAAATCAAAAGAATCATTTATTTTTTCGTTTCTGCGTTTGATGTAAATTTTACTTTATTTTTAAAAACTATATTATTTTTTTCGTTTTACATATCTATGTCAAAAAAGTTTAGCTGGGTGTAATTTTCCTTCTTAAGTAGGCTTTTAGAAAAATATTCCATCAATGCAATTAAAAGTTCCAACTGATTATTAAAACTAACTATTCTTTCTTTCGTATCGAAAAAATGCTTTAAAAGTCAAAATCTCTTTTTTTGTTAAGTATGCAGCTAAAACTAAGCTAAGCTTAAGGGAAGGGGTGAATTATGAGTATTTTTCAATAAGGTGATATTATGATAATCCCACATTGTCATATTTCATATTTGGGTTCCCTTTTAAAATTTTGAATGAAATTATTATAAAAAACTTTGCATGAATGAAACACAAGAAGAGTTGAGTGAAAAAGGCGGACGTTGGCGGATGTCGAGTGACAATAATAATATTATAATTACATTAAAGTAAACCACTACAATACAAAACACAATTATGACCAAAAATAAAAATGCAAGTACGCGTACAAGTAAATAGTTTAAAACTGTCACATGAAAAGTACCTACTGCAGAATATAGGCAGGCACATTATACATCTACTAAACATTACAAACATTACAGCACATTTTTTAAAATATAATAATAATCAAAATAATCGTATCACACATTCAAATACAAACCAACAAAGTCGTACAAAAATGGACAATAGTAATAATAAAATATTTGATCATCATCAAAAATATCATCCACAGGGAGGGAATGAAATTATTATCAATGTTCACGTACAACATGACATGAGTAATAATATTTTCTACAATATAATATTATGCATTATTATTATTACAACCAGCTCAACAAACGAACGAGATAAAACGAACTGGTTGATTGAGGACGACGACACAAAAATTACAATCACTAAAAATCCCCATTTTGATATTTACATGTTATGGATATAAATGTCTACAACACAGAAGTAGTCAATTTTTTATGTCAATTACAATTACAATAATAATAAGTAGTAAAGTAATGATAATAATACTAGTAGCTATAGATTCGAGGTGGTTTTTTCAAGTTTTTACATCTTTTTAGCTACTGTATGTTTATGTAGTAGATATGGAATTATTTTGGGTACTTAGGTAATATATAGGTAATAATAATATAATTTAACACCTTCTTAGGCGGCAGGTGGGGCAGCTGTGAATTGCATGCAACCTTCGACATTTTCAGGCCAGTCGCACACATTTTCATTCGGGTTGAATACAAGTTGGGCAGGACATGGCATGTGATGTTTACGCTCTCCTTCGCACATGTAATATTTTGTACAATCAGCCTTGTCTTTGTGGTACGAAATGTGACCATCCTCTTCTGAGCATGTTACTTCGTTGGCTGCAAGAAAAATTATGAAAAGTTAATATTTCCTTACCACATTTTAGTCTTTGGTACTTTTTTTGATGGATAATTTTATTTACGACACTTACGATCAACTTTTTTATTTCCTGTTCCTCCATTGGCAGTTCCTTCATAGGGTCCGTCATATTCAAGAGCTACTCTGTAACCTTCTAATTCTTTTTGCATGGATTTAACTAAAGGATATTTACCAGTTCCACAGGTCCCGCGGAAATCATCCAAATCCATTGACCATACCATTACACCTCCAAAACCTTCCGTTCTCAACCATTCCATCTAAAACAACAGACAAAATTAAATCTCCTCTTCGTACAAAATGAAAATCAATGAATTAGAAATATGAATTGTACAAAAAATATTTTACTTTGCTCTTGAAGGAACGTTCATCATCAAAACCAACCCATTGATCACCCTTGTAGGCGAAAGGAACCATTTGTTCATTGTCCCATACTAAAGTGGTATTATCAGCATGAAGGAAATCACAGACCTATAAATAAAAAGGTGTCACATTTTATTTTCAAAAACTTTGCAATAAAAGTGATAAAAGTTGTAATAAATATTGTTTTGGCAGAATAGTGTTGTCAAATCAATCATACTTCATAATAAGCAAGGAATCCGGCTTCGCCAGTGTATTTTCCAGACTCTCCTCCACTTTTGGCTGGGGCTTCAATGTCGAACTTTTTGGGATCCTCAAGAGTAAAACTTCTTCCGTAGGTAGGCATTCCGATGAGAAGCTTCTCCTTGGGAGCTCCCATCTTGATCCACTCCTTTGCTCCGTAGTCCACTGTCAGTTTCTTTTGAGCGGAAGTGGCAGACTCAATGGGGAAAAGAGGAGAATTGTGGCCTACTTGTTTCTCCCATTGTCCATGGAAATCGTATGTCATCACGTTGAAGAAATCGATAAATTTAGAAAGCTCGGCAACGTCATATCTATACAGTCAGAAGCGTACAATCAGAAAATGTAAAAAAAGTCCCACATTTTCAAATGAAGGAAAATGTGTTTTTATAATTTATAATTTAGGACGTCAGGACGTCACGCAATGACGCAAAATGAGACTTGACGACTTGAGTTAATCTTCGTAGTCTGTCATTGTTTAATTTGTCAAGTTACAAAGTAAACTAATAAAAATTGTAGGTGAATATTTGAATTTTAAATTACGCGATGCTTTAGCACACTGTAAATTATTTATCATACGTTCTAGATTTGAAAGAAAGATAAAAGTAGGCAAGTAAAATACAGGAGATAAGAACTAAAACTGAATTTCGTCAGTTGTCATTTTGAAGCTCATTATTATTAAAAGATCATTAATAATATTTTGACACTTACCCGGCGGCAATGGCTTCAGCAGATGCTGGCACGGCTGCACTCAAAAGTAATCTGTTTAACTTGGATGTTTTAGCTTCTCCTTCAAAGGCAAGACGAAGTTCACGGATGAAATCAACGTACGATGCTTTGTCATCCGCTCCTCTGCAAAATTAAATTAGGCTTTACATTAATACTTGTCACATAGAAGAATTGAAGAAAAGAGATATATGATTAAATATGATTAAACATTAAATAGAAAATTCACTCAACCAGAAGCGCTCACAAAATGTTACGTTTCATCTTTTCTTTGCAGGTTCGTATCAATCATGATTTGATAAAAAAGACAACTTTTATCTTTTATGTTATAATTTTCCTACAATCTGTTTAGAAGTTTCGATGCAATCACTTTTAAATTGAATAAATACAGTACCTACACAAATATATAACGTACAGGGTCCTTTGAAAATAAAGCCTACACAAGGCTGTATCTAGGATTCCATTTCGGAGGGGGAAAAATACAACATGATGCACAATAGTGTCTAATATCGCGCGAAAAATTTGAGCAATTTTAGGCCAAAATCAGTCTAAAATACATCAAATTCGAGCGTAGCGCGAAAAATTTTGCGATTTTTTGCACCTTTTTGGTAAAATAATCTATTTTTTTCCCATTTTGGGGGGGGGGCAATTGCCCCCTTTGCCCCCCCCCTCAATACAGCCTTGACTTCTTATGAACATTAACGTGAGCGAGTAGTCAAAACATTTTAATGACAATTGAAAAAACACCAATTTTTCGTTGACTGCATACTTAGTTAATTTCACAATATTTTTTCAATTCTCAACACTTGAATGTATATTCGATTGCTCTTAATATTAATATTGATGCAATTTAATTGTGTACAATAAATTAAGATTCCTAAGTCATAAGTAATACTTACTATTAGCTGATTATTCGTCCCGGAAGTAAACACGTATATCTGAATAAATAAACCATTGAACAAATGGATGTAAAAAAAGTATCGGCACCTTTAACAGTCACTGATCATAGTATTTGCTAA
>JAQFYB010002046.1:0-27416 GCA_034694085.1 Pogonognathellus longicornis | reverse complement strand
ATCCTTGCGATCCCGGCCGTTTGTGTCCCGGCCGTGAGGACGTTCCTCACCCCCCCTCCCCATCGTTACGGTACTGCTGCTGGGGTAAGTCCAAAAGCCTTCTAATGCACGTTCTGCCCAGCATAGAAGTAATCGGCCATTAACAATGAAAGTGACGCATGACACACTTCGCTTTCATTGCTAGGGGTCGCAATGTAGATTTCTGGACATTGTTTCCAAATGGATTACTTAGTTTAGGTATATCATTATGTGCATTATAAACTGCCGCTTCCTCATCTCTAATCACTCTACAGCTATTTCAGTTTTCAAATATTTTTATATAGTATCACTTACCCGGCTTTGTTTGGTAGTTTATCTACAGATATGTCAAGGCTGAAAATAATTTTAAAAATAATTTTATCAAGGAAAATACTACCACTGAGTCTTTGATTAGTTAAATTAATAAAACATTCATAATAAAATATCTACTAAATTTTACCCTGGTAGCTTTTCAACGTGTTGAGTCGGAGGTACAGGTCTGCAAATAAAATATAAACATCATATTTCATTATTTTAACGACTTTTTGACATCTTAACTTATTAGCTGTGTGACAAATTCAGAATCAACTTTAAAACGAATGTGGCTAACAAATACTTTGATATATTATTTCAATATTTTGTTTAAAATAGACCCCAATTTTTTATATAAGCTCATTTTGTTTATTCTGTAATTTTTTTGTTTCATAAGCGTGTGTGAAAAACCAAATTGCTTCAGCTTACTAATTTATAATCTACGCTTTTATCATTTCACATATATTAAACTATTACAAATAGATGTAATAAAGTAGTGTCAAGAACTATAATACTACTAATGTTTAATTGATAAAATTGAAAAAAATGCAAATTGAAAATTTTTTAGCTAGTTTTTTCGAAGTTAGCACACAAAAATACCTAAAAACTAGTTTCTCCCTGGCTACGCCAGTGCTACTAGATACTATGCTACCATGTTTTGTTGATTTTATGATTTTTCTTTCGTGGGGGCATGTCCCCCCTTGACCCCCACTGGTACGCCATTGCTACTAGATACTATGCTACCATGTTTTGTTGATTTTATGACTTTTCTTTTGGAGGGGGCATGTGCCCCCTCTGGCTACGCCAGTGTTGCTAGATACTATACAACCATATACTACTGTACTAGATAATATACTGTAGGTTTTGTTGATTAAATCTAGACCAGATAGCTGTGAGATATTTACCCGTATTTATGTTCATCTTCTGGCAGTTGTGGTTTATCTACAGATATGTCAAGGCTGCAAATAATTTTAAAAATAATTTTATCAATGAAAATACTACCACTCAGTCTTTGATTAGTTTAATTAATAAAACATTCATAATAAAATATCTACTAAATTTTACCCTGGTAGCTTTTCAACGTGCACAGTCGGAGATACAGGTCTGCAAATCAAATATAAACATCATATTTCATTATTTTAACGACTTTTTGACATCTTAACTTATTAGCTGTGTGACAAATTCAGAATCAACTTTAAAACGAATGTGGCTAACAAATACTTTGATATATTATTTCAATATTTTGTTTAAAATAGACCCCAATATTTTATATAAGTTCATTTTGTTTATTCTGTAAAATTTTTGTTTCATAAGCGTGTGTGAAAAACCAAATTGCTTCAGCTTACTATTTTATAATATAGGCTTTTATCATTTCACATAATAATGTACAGCACACACTGTTTAAGTTTTTTTAAGTCCAGTATAATACAATCTAAATCTAAACCAGATAGCTGGAATATAATTACCCGTATTTATGTTCATCTTCTGGCAGTTGTGGTTTATCTACAGATATGTCAGGGCTGGAAATAATTTTAAAAATAATTTTATCAATGGAAAATACTACCACTCAGTCATTTATTAGTTTAATAAATAAAACATTCATAGTAAAATATCTTTGTAAAATTGTTTTAATATATTTTACCCAGGTAGCTTTTCAACGTGTTCAGTTGGAGGTGCAGGTCTGCAAATAATGATAGAGATAATTGAATTAAATGTATTTAACTGTTTTTAGTACGTTTTGGTTAATTTTTTAGTGGAGTGAATATATACTATGTAAATTTCAGTAGCTCTAATATATGAAGTGGCGCGCTTATCTAATTGAGATTCGGGATAGTACACTGTATAGTTTTTTGAGCCATTAAAAGCTAGCACTAGCCCATATTCAACAATTTCATAATAATGTCATAATTTGAAAATAGAATGAATGTTTAACGATAGGTATAGTAGAAAATGATAAACGCCAATTCCTTCAAATTTTCGACATCACAATTTTATTGATGTTTTGCAATTGACACAAAACACGTAAATGTGGAAGTAAATGCGCATATATATAGTGTCATAGTGTCAAGTCAATGTAGAAATGTTAGATTTTTCTTTTAGTGTAAGGGTTAATGATTCGAAATGCCCAGAAAAATGAAGAAACCACACTGCACTGGTATATAACACTATAGCTACGCAACACGGGCACCACTAATGCACTGTACACGAAACTTTATAATACACAATAGCCGATAACTGTTAATGCAGTTAGACTAAATATTTTGATTTTAATAGCTTTTTAACAATCACACAACAGTGTAAATCTAAAGCAATATAGTACATTATGTTAATTTGTGTGATATACCCGTATTTTTGTTCATCCTTTGGCAGTTGCGGTCCAGGCATAGAAGCACCGCCATTTGCACTGTGAAAAATGAATAACAAATGCCCGATGGATAATATAAAGCTCGACAAAATATTTAGTCTGTGTATTTAACATTGAACAAGTAAGTAACATAAGAAGAGCAGGCTTTCATTAAGTTTTGGTTTGAGATATTTTCTTGTCGTTTGTTTCGATTAGGCGTCGGTTTTCTATTCCTCGCTAGTGATAGGTGGAAATGGTGGAATGTTCTTTTTCTAAGGTATCAAAGGCATTATAGACTGACAGAGGCATTTGCTCATTTCTAACCAAAACTGAATGAAGGACCTTTTCTGTACTTTTTCAAAGATGTTTTAACTAAAATTTTACTAAGCTAATGTTGAGAATATGTTTAAATTAAAAAAATATTTTCCTTTTCAAAAAAAATTATCACTTACTTACCCCATTGGCATTTTTTCTTTAGTTATAGTAGGGCTGAAAACAAGTATGTACAAACATAATTCATCAAAGAAAAATAATACACATGATTAAGTTTATGAATATTCAAAATAAAATATTATTTGCGCAAAAATATTTTCTAAACCTTACTTTGGTAGCGTTTCAACGTCTAGAGTTGGAGGTGGAGGTCTGCAAATAAATGATAAATGATACACATTTAACTCTTTTTAAGACGTTTAGACTGTTCAGCTGGGTAAAGCCATATTACACATAATATATATTACCGTATGTCCTCTAATTTTAGCCCGGGCTATAATTATTCAAAATGGGTGTTAAAGGTGGGCTATAAATATAGGTTCACTTTGGAGGTGGACTACCATTAGAGGGGGCTATAATTATGCAAAATGGGTATCAGATGGGGCTATAAATAGAAGGGGGCTACCATTAGAATATGGGCTAAAATTAGAGGAAATACGGTGTAAGTATTATGGATAACAACCAAATTTCAGAAAGTATTGTACTTAGATTTTAATAAGTTGAAATAAAATTACGAATTTTCATTGTGATTTTACAACACATTAAAATATTTTTAGCTGTTTCAAGTTATATAATATACTTTTAATAGTAATAGTGTAAAGTTTTCTCCATTAATATTCCTGAAATTTTCGAATTATACTACCAGCTCTTCAAGATTTAATCTATCTATATTTCTGTTTTGATGTGTAGTAGTAATGTGGTATGCATGTCTGTTATTATAAATTGAACGGATATAATTTGAACAATGTTCACAAAAATATATTTTCGTTGTGAAAAGATTTGTGTTGTATGAACTCTGACCGTTGCATTGGGCGCTACAAATGTGACATTATTTCACAAATAACTGACTCTTATATTTTTATTCTAACAAATTAATTTCATCTCAAAAGCCCCAAGGGGGAACCGGGGATCAACGATTTAATGAAAAATTTATTTCGTACCTCGCCCCCAAAATTGGGCGGAGCCAGGATGGGATGCCTGGGGAATTTTTTTATTCTATTCTTGTGACCAATATTTAAAATTGACTACTTAACTGAGTCACAAAAGAAACATTTGTTGCAATGTTTGAACAGTTAGCAAAACTTTTCGTGGGTCAAAACTGAATTGAACGATTGGGCTACGTTTAGTGGGAAGGAAACAATGAAAGTCGAGGTTGTTGCCATTTGGACTTTCCGAAATGCAACTAAATACCACAAAAAATGAAAGCTGAAGAGTGGGAACAATTGCGTATTTAGGGGGGGGGGGCTTAGGGGGCTGAAGCCCTCCCCCAAAATTTGGGACTTTACACTAGACAAAAAACAGGTTTCTTCAAAAAAAGGTTATTTTTGCCTTAAAAAACCACAAAATATCTAAACATTTTCGCGATACTCACGATATTATTGTAATTCTTATGTGCTTTTTCCTAAATTTGTACAATTCTTTGCAAAATTTACAAATATTTTTCGCGATATTTTGTAAATTCCATCGTCTTTGACGTAAATTTGGCCTAAGTTTGCCAAAAGTATTTTTGCTTTACGCGCGATTTTGATGGAATTTCCATTGATTTTGACATAAATTTGGGCAAGTTTGAAAAAGAATCAAGCCCCCCACGCCCAATGTGTGACCTGTATACGCCCCCGGGTGGGAAATACTTGCATAAAAACTTGCATGTAGATCCATGTATTATCTGTATGTGGAAATTGGACGGATTTCACTCATAAAATATTAATTATTACACTTGAAATAAATTTGGAGCATTGAAATATATTTTAATGCTAGTGCTACGAAAATAAAAATTACCCGTGTTTGTCTTCGTCCTTTGGTAAATCTTGTGATCTAACTAGTTTTATCATCGTCGTGATGATCAAAGCTGAGAGTACAAAGAGCGACAATGGCGTTGAAAATATACCCTTCATTTTCTGCTTCACAAAGTAGCAATAGCACAAATTATTGTCGAAATAATAATTTAAATAATTTCAAATTTGCGTCAGTGGCTTTAAATGAAAAGCTTGAAATATTTGTGAGTTATGTCAAATGAAGTTAAAATTTCAATGAAATAAGATTGGTGTCTTTTATTACAGTAAATGATTGACTCAATGCTTACAGACGCAATGTGTAGATCACACCACTTCAAATTTAATGATGTATAAATAAATAACTAAATGATTGGCATATTTGAATAAAGCAAAGAATCGATTAAGTTAAGAGATATGACAAACAAGAATACAATGGACATTGTCTAAGTAGTAGATTCATCTTCAATTCAAGGCAAAGCGTGTGCATTCCAAAGGAGTTCCTCAGAATGCAAATTCCATTATATGTATACAAAAATAATACTGTTAGCAATTATATCAATTTTATTCCTCTAATTTTTAAATCTATATATAACGACAAATAAAAACATTAATGATGTTCATAAAATTTATTGATGCTAATATTTGATATCACATATTATGAACTTATACATTATTTCTATGCATTTTAGTGTGTTAAGTGTATTAATGTGTGCATTGTAAAAAAGTGCGGCTGAAGATTTATATAATAATATGCCATCATAAGTGATTGATATTGATTATTGTGTTCACTTTACACAGCAAGACACTGACAGAGAATAAAATATTTCCAATGGTGATGATAATGGCTTGCACTTATAGAACTTTACATATTTATTGATTGATAATAACATAGAATAAATAGTCCTCACATCATTTGCTTAATACGCACAATAATTGTATTTGAATTGATGTGGTTAAATTTAGTGATGCTTCAGATTTAGAAAATTATACACTAACCTAGATATACATATAATGTAGTGGAAACTAGCACAGGAATATTATACAATGAGTCAGGAACCAACAAAAGAGAATGACGGCTTTCCTGTTTGACAAAACATGTGGCGTGGACTTTTCCAATTGAGTGTAGTTCAATTCCAATAAAGAGGATGTAAATAAGATAACATAGCAAATATAGAGCGTATGTAATATTATAAGCCATCAATATTGTATTTATCATTAGAAGTGTTATTCGCTAAAAAAAATGACTAATAAATAATAATACGAGCAGCAGCAGCTACTCTAACAAGTCTAACACCTAAACCAAGCTGCATTCACGGCCGTATACAGAAATCGATTTCTGAGGGAGACAAAATTCAACCATGATGTACCTACAAATCTGACTATGATAAAAGAGTAGAAAGTAGCTTAGTACAAAAATAAAGCAAATTTGGGGACAAAATAAACTTAAAAAATGCATCATATTTGCACTGAGAAAAATATCTGGATTCTTTGATATTTTACGGGAATATAACCTCCTTTCTGGAAAAGAGGCAATTTTACGTTTGCCACCCCTGTATACGTATAGTATGTTGTACTCATAACTTCAATTCAAGGTCTTGCAATAATAAAATTATTTGTAATTTATTATTAAACTTCAATGACAACTATGACAATACAGACTGCACCATATATCTATAATAACATTATATTCACAAAATAGCAATAAAAATCATTTTATTAAAATAAGAAAACAAAGACAGTTTACTAGACTTACTCAATAATATATGATAAGTTGCATGCATCATCGTGTTAGAATTATCACTATTTAATTTCGATTTTATTAAAATTCGTACAAGACACAAATATTGTTTTAAGACGTTAAACTTGCTCAATTTATTTTTTACGTTTCCATTTATTTTAATTTTTTATTATTATTACAGTTATAAAGATCGAGAAAATTGATAAAAAAATGATAACAGGTCACATTTTATTGCATTCTTTATGAAAATTAAACTTAAATATTTCGAATTGCATACAATAAAAGATTTTCTCGCCTCTCTGCCCTCCCATTTTTGGAGCCATAGTTCTTTGGCAGTTTCAAATTCTTAGGAGGAGGTAGCCAGGTGCATTAATGAAATGTCATCTACTATTAATTCTTGTCGTATTTCATTAACTTTTATTTCCTTTAAAAACTAGTTTCTTGTTGGTCAATCTATGTAACATGTTATAAAAGATTGATTATGGTTATAATTTATAAAAAAGATAAAGAAATAGATATGTTACATTTTAATTTTATAAATAATTGGTCCCCACGAAATAAAAATCTTCCTAAAAAGTTTTTTCGGTGCGGCCAAAATTTCTTTGGCTTAAAGAAATTGGCCTATTTTCATTAAAAAATCGGACCACTTAAAATTAAGCCTAAAAGATATCAAGAGAAAATCTTTTTGCATAATTAATACTATAAAGTGAATAAAGATATTTTAACGCTGGAGAAACACAAAATGACAGATTGAAGATTGTAAAAGACCCACAGCCTAGCATCTATTAACATATAATGATTATGGATGACTAATAAATTAGTTCAAAGTAAATTATAGATCGGGGGAAACGACTTGATTGAATTGTAAACAAAGTCCAAAGTAAGCAAAATATAGTTAGTCATTCTCCACAAACAACAAATCCAATGACGGTGCAAGAATGAACTCAGCGTCTGAACCTTGCAAATGAATTTCATGACTTACGTCAGTTTCACTGGAAATGCAAATCAAAGTTGTGGTGGTGGCTTACAATCTTTCGTAGTGAATGACCCATATTCCTTTCTTTGCATATATTTAAGCTCAAAAGTTAACTTTCTTGACTCATTACAGACTCAGCTTCTCATAAAGATACACATAATAATTGTACTTTTATAAACAGCGCATAATTTAGAAAAACTGTTTTATACACACGTGTTTCATTTTTTTGAAAAATCATTGTGTAGTATTATAACGTGTAGTATAGTTCACTTCATAGTAATCAGTGTATTAAAAAGCAAAAATGCGTTGCATTTTGTGTGTAGTTTACTTCATGGGAATAACTTTTTCAGTTTTGGCCATGAACACTTTCACCATGCCCCCGAACATTTGGATAACTAATTCGGGAGATTCAGACTTGCAGCTATTGTCAGAACACCCCAATTCCAACATTGTTTTGGCAAAAAAATCTTTCTCCCGGGTCACTTTAGTTTGCAGTGCAACTTACCCCGTCAAATGGGAATACCTCTATCAAAACACTTCAGTAATTTCTCCCTTTTTTTTCAAATAAGCTATTCAACATTCAAAAAATACACAGTTGGTGAAATTAAATATTTACAATATGAAAAGAATTAACTGAGTTTTTTGTTGTGTGGAAATATAGCTTCCCATTTTAGAGACGGATTATCATCGAATTTCTCAAAGTCTGACAGACAAAAGCAACAACACTTTCATTACAACTGTTACACTCCGTGGTCTTCTAGAATATCAAAGCGGGAAATATGTTTGTCGGCATTTCAATCGGCGTCTGGAACGCAACAGCTACAACCTATCTTCCTACTTCAATCTGTTTATACCAGGTAAACAAAAAAGAGCAACAGGGTGTATTCCGTCCAGCTCACACATTTGGGGGCAAACCATTGTTATATAGGTCAAATTCAATGGATCGGGTCGTAGCGCGAAAAATTAAAGCAAATTGTTTTCAATTTTATGCAAATTTAATTCGAAATCAATGGAAATTGCAACAAAATTGCAAAACGTTTGAGGTTTTTGCATTTTTACGGCAAAAATAACCTATCTCTTGGATTTTGGGAGAAACCTGATTTTATCTAGTGAGTCCAAAAATTTCGTTACGGAGGTGGGGGTAGGTTCATCCACACTGGAAGGCGATATAGTGTAATTCAAATGAGACATGAATGACACATTTATTTTATTTCGCCTCTAACGAGTGAGTCAGTCATAAATGACTTAGTGACTACGAATATAATAATATATGTGGAGGTTATCTAGAGTCTAATTGAGTGAAATTGAGTGTTACACCAAATGTTTATTTTAGGGAAGTACGATATCAATGAGGTGAACCACATCAGCTACGTGAACAAAAGCGATTCAACTGTGGTTGTGCGATGTCCGGTCACCAACCCAGATGTCTCAATCCGACTTTCCAAGTTTAACGACCAAGTATGTCATTTCATTATTTAAAATATTTTATAACAATATTAAATCTATTTTTTATATTATTTATTATTTTTACATTTTTGTCTTTTCCTTTTTTACATTTTTATTTTTTATTGAAAGTTATTCAACCGGACGAAAGAAATTCGTTGGAGATCTATTTACCCCATGTACGATGCAACTGTTGGATTTGTACTCTTAGCCGGACTCGGAAGAGATCTCTACGGAACTTACAACTGTTCCACCAGCTCAGGACAGTCCATCATTTCCGTCATCGCGCAAAAAGAAGAAAAAGATTATTGTGAGATTCTTTTCTTTAAAAACTAAACGTCTAGAAATTTATAACATAATTTTGCAGCAAAAAAAATATGTAAAGTTTATTCTCAATTTTATCATAAGATAAGGGCGTTTGGGACTCGAAGATGTGTTTTGAAGACGCTGATTTTCTGGAACTTGTTCGTTCTAAGCGATTAGAATGTTACTGCAAAAATTCATACGCTCTTTTCTTGAACGAAGATTTCAAAAGGGAAAATAGAAAAGCAATGTGTGAGGATTGGAAAATCCCTGTCAATTGCTCCTCCGACTGGAGAGTCCAGCAATTTTACGAGAACGGAGAGGATTCCAACCAGTCTTGTTATTATCACAAAAGACCCTTCAATGGAACAGGTACACTTAGTTCAATATTCAACAAAATTAAAATATCTCCAGTCAAAAACAGGAGAGTAAAAGATGAGAATTGTGCCTTTCGCAATTGCATCAAAAACGTGCAACAAAGAGAAATCTCTGTACCCATAAATAAAACTATGTACACTACCCCATAATATACATAGAACTACGAAAGCCTGACGAAGATAATCGAAACGCGTTGCTTTAAATATATAAATCAAAAACAAAACTGACCGGCTGAAAAACTTCATTTCATTCTTCTACTCAAAAACTGCTTTTTGAATTGGAGTTTGTCTACTTCATCTATGATGAAGCATTCACAAGCTTCTCATTTATTTCTTAAGAATATAATTTACATAAATCAAATCGATTTGTGATTTAAGGTTCTCGAGCGGAAATGATGGCATCTAAATTGGAGTTTCAAGAGGACGATGAATGGAAAACAAACATTAGTGTCATTTTCAACGGATTTGAGTCTTGGGCTACAGGCGCCATGTTAGCAATTAGAAGGAAATCTCACGATATCACTGATTTGGAGATCATTAAGGATTCAGGTATGACTTGCATTTCTTAAATTTCCCATAAATATTGAAGGCAAAATTGGAAAAATATAATATTTCTCTGATTTTACAGATCCTTCATTGCAAACTCATTTTCCCTTGGCCCAAAATCGAGTTGGGTGGACTAACATAACAGTTTCTGGAAATGACATCATCAGTGTTCACGTTTTCCAGCCCGACAGCTTGTCATACGATTGGTTTCAATTGTCAACAGATATCTTTCAAAATTTCCAAGGTAAAATTTGAAAATAAAATCGTACGGCTTTAGTTACTTCAATTTCAAACTAAGTTTATGCTTTGATCTGAGTATTGGAGGAAAGACTGAGAGGAATGAAATATATTCTTGTTTTTGCATTTTCAGATATGGAGACATCTATGATGAAAAACAACACTGCAACTCTGATCCACGACATGAATGTCAATAATTCTTCATCGCAATCTTTGTCACTTCTCACAATCGCTATAATTACTCTAATGACAATTACAATACAAAAATTCATTTTTTAAATCATTATTACTACCTAATTCAGTTATACAAAGAAATGTAAATAAAATATTGTTTTAAAATATTGGTGTATATGTCACACATTCATCTCAAGTTGCATTTTTAGTTTTTACAAAATTAAGTGGCAACAACATTATTCAGCCCCCTAAGCCCTCCCACTTTATATGCGCCACTGCTTGGAGGGGCAACTTAGCAGAGAGCGCACCTATTACTTATAGACAGACAGCTCTCCCTCAGCCTCACGCTTGCAACAAGCAACAATCCTTTTACGGTAACTTGGGATAATTTTGTGGCGAGTTGGGACACTTTTGGGCTGCCTTGGGCACGGAAGGCAAAACATTCCTATTTCCTAGGTACACGTATAGCAGACGGGAAATAGGAATGTTTTCCCGTATACATGTACATACAGAAGTCTAAAAACATACATATTTACTGGCTATTTCTTTCAACAGAAATTAAAATATCTGTTGAATGTGTATGTTGGTATGTTATGTATAATATTTTATATGTTGTGTGTATATATCATTAAGCTTATTATTGTAACAATGCTTGTAGAGCACATTGGGGGCAGTAATCCATGTTTCGGTTATGCGTTAGTACCAATATAGCTGCTGTAATTTCTCTGACACCAGTTAATTAAACATGACTAAATAAATCTTAAAACTATTAAATAACTGAAAGTAATTTTGGGGGTTTCTTACTCCCTGCTTGAATTTGCTTGGTACTTTCATAATTTAAATCATGATGTAATAAAATGTGAATAATTACACACTGTATTTTACGCAAATTCTGTGAGGAAGTAGCTAAGTAAATAGCCAAGCCGTATTCAAAGACAGACAACTGTTCTATTCTAAACTATGGTACGAAAAACAGTAATCTTTACATTTTTCAGAATTAAACTTTTAAAACGCAGCAATATATGCGCTCAGGGGCGTAGCTATGATTAAAATTTGGGGGTTGCCCGATCAAAAAAGTCAAAATTCTTGTCCAGGAGAAATCAATAATAAAATCAATGTCCCCATTTAATATTGATATAGTATGTCACGTTATTATTTGAAAACATTGGTTGACTCTTTAAACAGCGCCCAGCATCTCTAAAAAATTAAATAACACAATCGCCGGAGTTGTAATGAATAAGGCACTTTTATATTGGTGCGACAAAAATTATCGCTCCCACAGGCGATTTTCAGTTATTATTATGTTAAATAATCGAAATTGACATGAAAAGTAGAAAATTACGATCAAAAAGAGTTTTCGCAAATCGTAGCTCCTGCGATTTATTATTTTAGATTTATTTTTTCTAAGACGTTTGATTCACAAAATGTTAATGATAGATTTTTTTTTAAATTTTACTGCTAATGTATTGAGCACCTGATTTTCCAAAAGTTTATTAGCTTCGTCAATTGCTTTTAATAGTAATATGCAATTGAATCACAGACTATATAATGAAGATGTTGAAGACAATATTGAAGTTCAAATTTTGCTGATTCAAGCAAAACAGGCGTCGTGTATTATATATTTTGTCTTAGAATGTTGAAGAAAGAAAATATTTTCACTGATTAATGCTTATTATTTAATATATTATATTTTTTCACAAAATGTCAATAATATATGTGCCTATATGCGCTCTAAATGACATTAGGTACATGTTGGTCTTCAAGATTTTCTTCATCAGAAATACCCAAGTATTTGAAAACTTTTCGTAGAAACACTCCTCATTTCCACAGATTCAAAAGAAGCACATTCATGACTCAATAAAGAATTACGAAAAACTACCAATGAAGATTTGAATATCTACCTACACTATACCCAATGTACCATAACTACCTGTTTTATGTCAGTTACAGTGTTTGTTTCAGCTCTAATATTATTTTTAAATTTATTCTTATTACACATGAACATTCAAAAGGTTTTTCTTTATGAAAATAATATTATATTTTATCTGAAGGGAAGATTAGAAGCTTTGATACTACATGAAGTAGTTGCATTTTATGTGACATAATTTCAGTGAAAATATTAAATTATTATTATATTATTAAATTATAAGTGACAGTATATATAAAGCCAATCTGAAAAGAAAATTTAGTTCCGGAATGCAAAAAAAGTGTTTTCGGAATTTGGCGCATAAGCAATCTATTTTGCACCACAAAGAACTTATACTTATATATGGTTAATTTTTTAATAGATATCATGAATGTGAGTAGTGACAGCGAAAATAAAGCAAAAAATATCCTAATTGGACTACAAGGGATTTACATGGTTATATACTACAGAATCTTAATTTTTGAATAAAATTCATTAATATGAGTAGTGACCGTACATACAACCCCAAACTGAAAAGATATTTTGGTTTCGGAATGACAAAAGAGTCAATAATTTGTTGTTAGAAGTTGGTGCATAAACTATTCATTTTGCACCAACATGATTTTACATATTGTTAAAGTGGTTTTGGGAATTTAATATTCCCCTTCTGGTTGTAGGCCTGAAAATTATTAGACTGAAGGATGTAAATGAATTTTATGTAAAGGTTAAAATGTTATCTATTGGTTTTGAATTTAGAGGTTTAGATTTTATTCTCTTTAAGTAACAAAGTGAGTACTAAAAGAATTTCTGTAAAGACAATAATCCTAAAATTACTCCTCCACCACTGATTAAATATCTCTCACCCCTTACATTGAATTTCACTTAGGGATTTATATTAAATTTTATGACATTAAATATATTTAAAAACCTACCTAATGCTCATGCAGTTTTTTGCTTGTATCGCTTGAAACAACTGTTCAGTCAAGGGTGTCGAGTCCTTGTTTGTGTGAACTTTATTTGTTTCAGCCTTATTTAAAATTGATTTCAACTGTGTATTTGCTACACTTGTTACGTATAGCTATTTTTGATGACTATTGTATGATTCTTCACATTAATGCATAACAATTGATTCTCGTTGCACTATAAGCTATGTCAGTTATTTGACTACTGAATTGATTGTTCCATACTAAGAAATGAGCAATTGTGGTTAGTAATTTTTGCACTTACATATAAAATGTAATTATCAATTATGTGTACCTATATTAAAGAAAGCTATGCCATATCGCGACTCAAGACATAATTAACGTTTAACTATTGTAATATTGAGAATTGTTGTCAAGCGAAGCCTAATCAACCTTAATATTCAATAATTTCCCCGGACGTACATTGATACTTTTGTGCTTTAAACTATTGCATTTCGATTCTCAAGTCTTGGGAGGTGTGTTTACTTTAATATTTGGCTTACTGTGTCAACTACTGTTTGAATCGTATTAATACGTGTGTTGTTATATTGCGTGTGATGTTATGTATGTTGCGTGTGATGTATGTTGTTCCTCTATTTTGACATAAAGGCTAGTTAAGAATCAGTGTTTTTATGACAACTTTGACATCATATAACTATACTTATTATTGATTAGTGAGTTTCGAATTCACAGTCAATGTGGAATGTGGAGTACATCCATGTTGTGATAACATTCAATGTATGTTATTGCTATTGGATTGCGGATGAGTTGGATGATATTTATTTGCTACATAACATTGTTAGGTGTTCCTAACTGTAATGTATAATTGCTATTGCAGCTATTTTGACTTAATAGTCTTATCTTAATCTTATTGAACTGTTTATGATTGTAGTACTTTACTATTTACATTGTACTAACCTGATTGATTTGATTTAAATTACTGAAAGTAATTGATGTGGGATATTTTATGTCCATTCGTTGGCCTAAAATATACTTGAAAATGACCTGTGTATATTTATAATCTAGAATGGATTTCTACCAAAGAGTTGTATTGAAATTACAATTCGATTTAGGAGATTATGATTTTAATATTGCTTCTGTTCCATTAATGGTTTGCGTTAACTAGTTTTATTCTTGTAATTAGCATCTATTCTTTATTACCTATATGCGCTTCCAACTCGCTTATTTATTTGACTATTGTTCATGACGCAATAGTGTTATAGCTGATGTTTTTCAATCTGCGTAATTATGGGAGTATTTTTAATATGAAGCCTCCGTAAAGCTTTTAGCTAGTAGTTTACTACTGCTAATTTGTTTAAGCACTGCGACGGTGCTGTCAATAACGCTTTGTATATAAGTGCGTTCTTTGTATTAGTTTACCGAATTAGTGAACTATTTATTTTACTTGCGTTAAGGCCAAGAAATAATTTCTTTGTATTTGGATTGTTATCCCTCACATGGATTTGAATGAACAAGTTTTTATGTAGTGAAATTGAGTTCACTGATCCATTGTCAGCAAAGTTTGTTCAACTTAAGAACCGAAATTCTAGAAAAGCTTAAGGAGATTTTACTTGTAATGTACCTAGTGATTCCTTTGTTTTGTGCATACACTAATGAATTTGCTTAATTGGGGTTTTATCTTTGTTTTTAAGAAACAACTATATTTATTGGCAATTATGTGTATTTTCTGGATTACAGAATTTTAATCTAACTAATTGAATGCCCGATTTCTCTGCATTTTGAATTCGGATTCGAGTATAAATATGTTAATAATACTCTGATTAGTTGTTCTTTTTGTGTATGACTAATGATGTTATGAGTTGCTACCTAAGTTCTAATCTTTGATTGTATGTTTTAAATGTTTGTGCGATTGTGCATTGTTAGTGTATAACTATTGTAATGTAAAGAATTTAAATAGTATTAGAGCTTAACTTATCGTTAATCACTCTTTGTTCTGCTTGTTGTTTTAACACAACTGCTTGAATTTCATACTAACGTTTTAACTCACGCTTAATTTCCTTATTCCCTCGTTGACTGTATTGAAAAGATAATTTTGCTTCTGTCCTATGTGTAGTATGTATGTTGATGGCTTTAGATTTGTTAGTTGTCAGCTGGATGATTATCTCCAATGCTTCGGTTGATTGACATCCAAGTTCCAAGAGAAGATTATTGAAATGAAGTGTTGACCGACTGTGACTGCTGCAGCAGGAATTAGTGTTGTCGGTCGAACTGAATTTCCTTTGTTGGACTTGTTGCCTTTGTGAGGTAATCTGCATCGTGGGCCGAGCGATTGGCTAGACAACTCATAAAGATGGTAATTTTACTGAACTTATTGGTTAGCGAGGTTGGGTTTTCATAGGATTCTATGAATTCATAATAAGCTGATCTAACTATTGAAGCTACCTTTTTAAGATGAACGAAATGGGATTTTTCCTTTGTCTCACGTATTGGTAAATAATATATAAAATTGTAATACTAATTAATCTCACGTCATTTTGTTCTCACACGTTAAATGTTTTATTTCTCACACTTCAAAATTTTGTGTCGAAAAAGTATTATTATACATGCAAAAATATATACAATTAATTATAATGTACTATGTTGTTTGCTATACTAACTAATCGCAATTCTACTTTTCTGCACTCTGATTTTAACCTCGTTACAGGTTATAAATCATTACGAGTGGGATTGAATAGAATTTGAAATTCTCTGCTTCACAGTAGTGTAGCAATCGGAAGAAAAACTCAATTTCTGAAGCAGTTTTGATATGGCGATTGTTATAAATGTATTGCATGCATTGTGATGTTGTGTAATGTTCGAAAGTATGGACGAACTGAAGGAATTGCTGCAATATGACCAGTTTGAATGAACACTGGCTCAAGCAGAGTTTCTCGTGTTATTAACAACATGATTGCTTCTGCAAATACTAATTTAGTATAATAATTTTAGAGAATGAAATGTAGCTTTTACGAAACAAAAATTTGAACTAACTCTTTGATAGAAATGTTTAGAAGATAAGTAAAGGAACGATACGTTTGTCTTACAATTTTGATGCGTGTGATGAGGTAATTCTCCTTCTGGAGCTTTGTAGCGGCGTACAGATTTATACCGAAATTTTTACAATTCGATTGATAATAGTGTGACACTGAATTTTTAACAATTCGATATAGATCTGCTTCCGACTTCCGAAAATCTGTTGCGCAATAAAGGTTGATTTTCAGGAACACTCGTCTCGAGATAGAATATTTTCACCTCTTCTCAATGTGTATGTAATAATTTCAGGATTGATTTGAAGACTTACAGTTTTCCTTTATCTTGAATTTTCTTCTGCTTCTTTTCCACCTTGGTTGAATCTGAATTTTTGTTGACTGGTTGAGAAGCTTTTGGCTTTTTGTAAAACGCTGTGATGTTCCGGGATTTTCGAAATCAGCAAAGTCGTCTTGACACGAAACTGTAGCAGTTGTAGGTGTTGAAGGATACGTGAAAGACTGGCAAGGTCGTCAAAATATTACGTTGATAGTTATTGCAGTCCTAATGTAGAGTTGATCAGGCCCTATTGGAAACATGAATGTTGGGTGGATGTTTGGTAGTTTGGGAGGTCGCCATTGATAGTTAAATCTGTCATATTTGTGAAGTTAGCTGAGTTGGTGGAAGAAACTAGAGTTAAGGCTGCGTGAGTGGGCGTGTGATGGAGTGTGAGATGATAAGAATTGTGTAGCAAAACTACGGAGTTTTTATACTGCACAAGCATATACTGAGATTTATTCGTAGGAAATGAACAAGAAATACTACTGAGACTGGAACTATAATATTATTAAAATTCTCACGTTGGTGTTCAAGACATACAATATTCTTATTCTTATTCAAAACACCATTTGAAATAGGAGGTGGAGATAAGTGTATAGACATAAGGGGTATGGCCCATTCTACGATCCCTCAAATATCCCCAACTTGTAACCCCGTACCCCTTATGTCTATACACTTCTCTCCACCTCCTATTTCAAATGGTGTTTTTAATAAGAATAATAATATTGTATGTGACTGGAACTAGGTTGTTGTGGTCTAAAGGAGACCGATGTTAATTTGCAACTGATGTAGGAATGCTATGATTTTGGGTTTTATTGTCGTACAATATGTATTTGATTAAGCTAGGGGGAATCCACCTGCGTTGCCCACAAGGCACTTGTCATAAGGGGGCCTGCTTTTAACAGAGCCTAGATTACACGGGACAAGTTCGGACTGTTACTTCTAAATATTGCAGTGGGATATTAATATATATAGATAATCACTAACTTTGCATAATATTAAGAATCAATTACACTTATCTTAACAAATATAAATGGGAAAGGTAGATACCAGTAGTAATAAATAACAATTTATCGATACAATTCTGGGGAAGGGGGGTTCCCCAGAGGGGAGGGCTTTCTCCAGAAATTGCTAATATACCATTTCAAAGGTGATGGCAATAAAACCGTTTCTGATCTGCATCATGCAGATGAGTCACGCTTGGCTTTTCACAGTGAAGAGACTTATCACTCAAGCGATTGAATTGAATATTTTTTTGAGGGTACTATTATTGGGATACTTTTGGTCTTTAATCCATTCTCTCAAAAAAGCCAAGCGTGACTCATGGGCATGCAATGCTGCTTTTGAGAGAATGGATTAAAGACCAAAAATATCTGTACCAAGGACCATCAAACAAATATTCAATTCAATCGCTTGAGTGATAAGTCTCTTCACTGTGGAAAAGTCGAGCGAAGAAGAAACAACTTCTTCTTTAACTTAAGTGTCTCATCTAGAATACAATTATTTAAGTGCATATAGCTCAAGTTGATTGGAAAAATTCAACAATTTATTGTTACGTTAATAATTATTGAGATAATAACTTTTTGTGATACTGAATATTCTCGATTACTTAGTTTATAAATAAATAAGTGCATGTAATTAAATAAGTGCATATAGTTAAATAAATGCATATAATTAAATAAGTTTTGCAACTAGCCTGGAAGCGGAATCTTCACAATGCAGGGTAAAAAATATTCTTTTACATTAAATAGGTCTTGAAAGTAAAGATTTACCCGAAAGTCCCCAATATGCGCCAGGGTGGTGGAACGCATACTATGAATACAAAATAAGCTATTTAAAAGAAGAAAAGTATTCTCTCCATAATCAACTTTGCCGGTTGAGGAGACAGCGAAATTTAGATATTAACCAACTGAAAAATAGTCATTCGATGGCATTAAAGGAAGTTAATGTGAAACATTCTATGGACTTAGCAAAAATGAAACTGGCTCCCGATGAGGAAAAAATGGCCGAAAAGGACCAGAAAATTTTGGAACATGAAAACAATATCAATGCACTGCAATTAGAATTGGATAATCTGAAAGAAAGTTTTTCGTTGGGGTATCAAAACACTCGAAAAGTAATCGATATCAATACGAGAACTCGAGCTTATGTTCTGGAGCTAAGAAGAGAAAAACAAACAAATGATGAACTCATTAGACAGCTACAAAGCGAAGTTACTACATTTGAAAAGGTCTTTGGAATAGGATTGTCTCATCTATTTAGAAGGGAACGTTTAAAAATCCTCAAAAAATATATAAAATTTCATCAAACCAAGATATCATTGCTTCAAACAGATCAAATGTCCCCATTACAGGAAACTTCCTCAATGCAGCAAACACATCAAGCACCATCCACATCCTCAAAACGGCCCAAAAGATCACGACCCCCTGTGGACTATAGGCCTATGTTGGATATGGGTCCACGACCGCTAACACCACCACCACTATCAGATTTAGTCGACTCAGAATTCGACAAATATGGTAAACATTCTCATTAATATTTTTACTTTTTAATATTATTCCTACGACTATTAATAGTCTTTAATATTGTTATTTGTTGCTTACAGAAGAGGTCTGGATACTTAACGAAGACGGCGTCTCTTTTATGAAACGTCCTTCTTTCTGGCAATTTTACTTAGTTCGCATCAGGAAACATCAGTTAGCTACACCACGATTTAATTATCGGGTTACCTAACTACGGTAAGTTCGTCTGACAAAAAAAACCCCACATTCTCATACAGAGAATTCCACACGTTATTCTCATACAGCGAATTCCCATAGGATGAATAGGGTTTTCATCTTGGCAGCATAAGTACACATACTCGTGTTGTGTAGTACAATCCAACAGGTCTTTACGATTACAAGCAGCTGTGTAGCAAACTACACTTGGGTTGCTGCTCCACGTAATCCGACAAGATTTTGTGTTGTAGTATACAGGACTGTATGATAAGGCAAAGAGTTTAGCATACTCATACACCGATATCAGTAATCTTCTTAAAGTTTTTCTTTTCATTTCAATATCCAAGTTCTTTGTATACAGTTAAAAACAGCACATTCAATTTAATTAATACACAGTAAGACCTCTTTAAACCGGTCATTACTTTTATGAGCCATTAAAAATAATTTTTCGATAGCAGATTTGGCAATAAAACATAGTCAGCAGTATTACAAACGTTGAAAACATTATACGTTCCAACTATAAAACGTCAATGACTATAAGTATATGAAAATTTATTCAAGAATTTCAGTTTTCCGTTTATAAAAATTAAAGAGCCTATCTAAGCTAAAAATAATTTACGTTTCGTTAGGTCATTTTTAAAGTAGATTACAAAAGTTAGACTTTGGTTGAACCCTTGATAACCAACTACATAAAATTCCGTTTAATTACTTTCCATTCATTTTCGATTTCCCTTTCAGTCTCAAAGACCCATTCATTTCAATTTGCTGAATTCAAACATTTTCATTCAAAAATTCATACATTCTCACGGAGCAGTTTCTGTATGGCTATTACACCACGCTGTTTACTAGTCACTATAACTTTAACGATTATTCTGATATTCGGAGCAAAGGCGGGATTAGACTCATCTCCATTGCTTAGCAAATGTGTCAGGTGCATACAACAACGAAAATTGTTTATAAAAAATCTGTACCCATACAGTCAAACCCCGTTTAACTGTATATACGGTACACAAGAAATCCCGTTAGGAACAATAGTATTGGAAGTAGGTTGCAGCTTGTCAGACTGCATTTCATTAACGCTCAGAGAACCAAGTAAAGTCGTCAAATACTCAAATCAATTGCCCCCAACGTTCATCCACACGTTTAGATTAAAAATCCTATGAGTCAACGCGCTGACGATCAAGTCCCAAGATCATCACGCCGTTTAAAAGCTTTAGACCCTGATTGTAACCTCGAGGTACAAAACCTCAGGGCTAAAAAGAAAGATAAATTTAAGCTAGTTATTCCCGCAGAAACAGCTAGCCATAGTAGCACTGCAGTTCAAACTGTAATTAGTAGGTTTCCTCAAGAAATCTCACATGCGCATGATAAAGTAGCAGACGAACCAATAAGTTCCGACTCATTTGTATCGGTTGAAGGTTCAAAGTCAATTCCCAGCACCTCTGCTGAAGCTAAGACAGGAAGTCCTAAATCAAAGGACACTGAAGGTACTACAGATAGGAAACAAAAGTCAGTTAGTCAATTGGCTTCATTTTTCGAAACAAGTCACGTTTCAAACGAGGAAGAATTAAGTGGTAGGCCATCGACAAGTAAAGAACCTAGACAGTCAACTCCCGTTAAGACTAGGGTTCCTTTAAACTCACCTCTATCCCCGATAGTTAAATATATTCCCAGTGCTCCCGTTTCCCCTCATTCTGATATAACTGTCCCTTCAGGAAGCATCGAAGGCGACGAAACAATCCCCAGCGGAAACTTTGACATCAGTCACGGTTCTAAAACCGACCAATCAAGCATACTTCAACTACATCTCCCACAGCAGGACCATCATCAGCAGCTCATACCGCACCCACCGCAGGGTCGTCAGCAGCAACAGCAACTCACACCGCTGCAACAGAACCTCGCACTGCAGCAACAGCATCTCCCACAACTTCACCACCACACACCGGTACAACCCCAGTTGTAACACCCACAGTTACTCCTGTAGTCACACCAACAGCTACGCCAACTGCAAGTAGAGCAGCTTCACCTACTCCAAGTGCAGCAGCATCAACTTCATCCTCAACTATTCCAAGTGCAGCATTATCAACTTCATGTTCACCAATATTACCAAGAAGAATGGCCGTATCGTATCGAATCGTATGAAGCGGTTGGAAACGCCAATGGTTGGAAAACTCCTACTTAAGCGCTTTATTCCCGAACAATATCACCGAAACTGTCAAAAATTGGTACAAAACCCAAAAAGCTGTACCTAACATTGATGATTGGGCCGTCATAAAGGTGGAATTGCTAAAAGCATTTAAAGGAAAGTGGACTGAAGACACAGCTGAAGCTGAAATCATGACCACGATGCATGATGAAAACCAACCAGTTGAAAACTACTTTTAAAAAATGCTCATGTTGCTGGAAATACTCACCCCAGGAATGAAATGGGAGAGAAAGGAGAAGTATTTGCTGCGCAATTTAAGTCTCGAGTATTATAAAAATACTTACAGCCAGACTTTTGCCATACAGGAAAAGTTTTTGGAACATCTCCAAAAACTACAAACAGCTCGAAAACTTTAAAAGAGGGAAGACCCTCAGCAGAAAACGATCGAGGATTTAGAAATGATCGTTAGAAAGAAGAGCAAATCAAAGATGTTAGAAGCTAACGTTGCGAACGCAGAAGCCGAGAAACAACCTCCAAGCTCACGATACCAGGCAACTGGTCAAGGTCAAAAGAGAGACATGGAGAAAACACGTTGTTTTTCATGCCAAAAACACGGTCAAATACAAGCAAATTGTAAAGCAAATGTGTGGTGTAAATTCCACAAAACCAAGACACATTCTACGATACATACTCTAAGATACATGCTCAGTAACCTTAGGATCCATTAATATGGTCTGGAGGCCACGAATGAACAAAATATATAAAAATATGTTCTTACATATTATGCAATATGTATACCTACTAACAATAAAAATATGTAAAATAAAACTGTGTGTATAAGTTTGTTTTAGTATGAAACGTAAAGAAACAAGGCCTGTGGTCTATATTATAGCCTTCAATCATATGTAAATACGTACATATTCTCCCTCTGTTTATGTATAGTACATACAATAACTACATTGTTATATATACATGTGAAACACATTTAATTAATAACAGATTTACGTTATAATATTACGAATTTTAACTTTTCAATGTCTGATGTATGTGTAATGTAATACATCGGTTTTTTCGATAAAATATTTACTTTTTAATAAATATTAGTCTTCACTGCATTGTGTAATTAGGTGTAAAAGGTCAGGTTTCTAAATTTTTTGAAGGCATTATTAATATTTTAATAGGCTCATTTAAATCATTAGGCTTTTAAAAGATTTTGCTAGAGGAGATAAATGTAAAATGTAATATAGGCATCCTCATCTAACTTAGACGAAATTGAAATAATTTCAGAAGCCATAATAAATATTAGATGGGAAAAGGCCAGAAATAGAGCCAAAATAATATCATAGAGCCAAAATCCAGATTTTTAGATGACAAAACAATTTAAAGGTAGGAGGATATAAATAAAAGCCTTTTTTTAATAAACTTGAATGACAACTATGACAATATACTAGACTGCACCATATATCTATAATATCGTTCCCTTAATCATTATATCTGACAACTCGTTTCTTCATATCATAAAAATCTGACAACTCATTTCTTCATATCATAAAAATCTGACGTACTCAATGGGGGTTTTGTAATTGCAGAACTTCAAATAAAATCCTGACCAGGAACAAATGTTTCTTGAATAACTTTTTGCGCTCCACTTGTGTCATCAAATTTTTATCGTCAATGAGATCTGAAGCTTTAGCTTTCAAAACGCCGATTGACTGCCGCTGAGGGGTTTTTTATTTTTCAACATACTAATATGAAATTTTGTATTCTCATTATTTAGAATACGCTCTATCAGTTTCTTATGGACCATTTTGGTGAACTATTTTTTGTTTCAAACTTACAGGCAGGTCAAAGTTGATCAATTATCTTGTATACTTGCATTTTTCTGACAAACTAAATGGAAATTCGAAAATATTATAGGCACCAAATATGTTTGGTGTATTAAGAGAAACATTTTGTGTATTTCACTTTTTTCATAAAATGTCAATTTATGGGAAATCCTCAAAAATGGGGTATAGTAATTTCAAAAAATGACCCGCGGCTCCCACCCATTACTAAAAAAAACATGGAGCAAGGTCGATTATCGTATCCTCTATCAGATGTACAAATAAAAAATTGGTAATGGGTGGTAGCCGCGGGTCAAAATGACGATTTTAATTAAATCACTAAAAGTGCAGAAAAAATAGATGGGTACTGAAACATTCGGTGCCCATGTATAGCCTATCCAGAAGAAGTCAGTAGGAGCAATGCAAGCAAAGTAAGAGTTTGCCTAGTGATGTTACCTTAGTCGGTTTTGTGTTACAACAACTCAATGAATGCGTTTGAAATGAGCGCTCATATTCCTAATTATGACTCAGTGGACAACCGGTAAGACAATTAGATTTTCATCATATGTCATTTTGTTCGGGTGTTTGAGGTTCACTTGTTGCCCAATTCAGCAAGTTTAATTTCGTCCATTATTTTGTAGTGTCGCTGAGTGCAATGAAACAGACTTTGGGAAAAGTTACGGAGGTAGACAAAGTTCAAATTGTGCTAGTTCAAGCAATACATGCAAGGAAGTCCCAATATTTTGTGTTAATGAATGGAAACATTCTTCAAATATGTATATTACATTGCTTTAACAGTTTTTCTATATCATACTGTATCTTTAGTATATTTTCCAAGTGCTTTTAACACACATGTCAATAATATCTAGTGTATGCTGTCAAAATTTAGGGGTTGCCCAGGCAACCTGGAAACCCCATCCCCCCCCCCCCTCCTTACGCGCCTGGTCTGAACCTTGCAAATGAATTTCATGACTTGCGTCAGTTTCACTGGAAATGCTAATCAAAGTTGTGGTGGTGGCTTACAATCTTTCGTAGTGAATGACCCATATGCCTTTCTTTGCCTATATTTAAGCTCGAAACTTAACTTCTTAACTCATTAATTACAGACTCAGCTTCTCTTAAAAATACACATAATAATTGTACTTTTATAAACCGATCATAATTTAGAAAAACGTTTTCTCCACACGTGTTTCATTTTTTGACTTCATTTACTTCATAGAAATCTGTGTATTGAAAAGCAAAAATGCGTTGCATTTTGTGTTTTGTTAATTTCCTGGGAATAACCTTTTCAGTTTTGGCCATGAACACTTCCACCGTGGCCCCGAACATTTGGATAACTAATTCGGCAGATTCAGATTTTAAGCTATTGTCAGAACACCCCAATTCCAACATTGTTTTGCCAAAAAAATCTTTCTCCCGGGTCACTTTAGTTTGCAGTGCAACTTACCCCGTCAAATGGGAATACCTCTATCAAAACACTTCAGTAATTTTCAAATACACTATTCAATATTGCAAATATGCACAGCATGACAAATTAAATATTTACTGCATGAAAATAATTAACCGAGTTTTTGTGTTCTGTGGAAATAGCTGCCCATTTTAGAGACGGATTACCATCGAATTTCTCAAAGTCTGACAGACAAAAGTAACAACACTTTCATTACAACCGTTACACTCCGTGGACTTCAAGAATATCAAAGCGGGAAATATGTCTGTCGGCATTTCAATCGGCGACTGGAACGCAACAGCTATAACCTATCTTCTTACTTCAATCTGTTTATACCAGGTAAACAAAAAAAGGGAACAGGGCGTAAACCGTCCAGCTCACACATTTGTTATATTATACATCAAAATCAATGGATCGACTCGTAGCGCAAAAAATTGAGAAACCTGATTTTATTTAGTGAGCAATCCAAATATTTTGTTGGGAGGGGGGAGGGGCTTCATCACCCACTGGAAGGCGATATAGTGTAATTCAAATGAGACATGAATGACACATTTATTTGATTTCGCCTCTAACGAGTGAGTCATAGTCATAAATAAATGACTAAGTGACTACGTATAATATCTGGAGTTTATCTATGGTCCAATTGATTGTAATTGAGTGTTGTATTGAATGTTTATTTTAGGGAAACACGATATCAATGAGGTGAACCACATCAGCTATGTGAACAAAAGCGATTCAACTGTGGTTGTGCGATGTCCGGTCACCAACCCAGATGTCTCAATCACACTTTCCAAGTTTAACGAACAAGTATGTCTTTTCATTATGCAAAATATTTCATAATAATAATCAATCTTATTTTACATTATTTATTATTTTTACTAATATTCTTTTCCTATTTTTACAACATTATTTTTACTAATTTCTATTTGTTATTGAAAGTTATTCAACCGGACCAAAGAAATTCGTTGGAGACCCATTTACCCCATGTACGATGCAACTGTAGGATTTGTACTCTTAGCCGGTCTTGGAAGAGATGTTTTCGGAAGTTACTACTGCTCTACCAGCACAGGACAGTCCATCATTTCCGTCATCGCGCAGAAAGAAGAAAAAGATTATTGTGAGATGCATTTATTTAAAAATTAAACGTCTTAAAATAATTTTGAAGAAAAACAAATATGTAAACTTTATTTTCAATTTTATCATCAGATAAGGGCGTTTGGGACTCGAAAATGTGTTTTGAAGACGTGGATTTTCTGGAACTTGTTCGTTCCAAGCGATTAGAATGTTACTGCAAAAATTCATACACTCTTTTCTTGAACGAGGATTTCAAATGGGAAAATAGAAAAACTATGTGTGAGGATTGGAAAATCCCTGCCAATTGCTCCTCCGACTGGAGAGTCCAGCAATTTTTCGAGAACGGGGAGGATTCTAACCAGTCTTGTTATTATCACAAAAGACCCTTCAATGGAACAGGTAAACTCAGTTCAAGACTTGAAATATCTCAATAGATTTGATTTTTTTATTTATTTCTTAAGAATAAAATTTACTTAAATCAAATCGGAATTGTGACTTTAGGTTCTCGAGCGCAAATGATGGCATCTAAATTGGAATTTCAAGAGGATGATCAATGGAAGACAAATATTAGTGTCATTTTCAACGGATTTGAGTCTTGGGCTACAGGCGCCATGTTAGCAATTAGAAGAAAATCTCACGATATCTACGATTTGGAGATCATTAAGGATTCAGGTATGACCTACATTTCTTAACCTTCCCAAAATTATTGCAGGCAAAATGAGAAAATATTAATTGTCTCTGCTTTTACAGATCCTTCATTGCAAACTCATTTTCCCTTGGCCCAAAATCGAGTTGGGTGGACTAACATAACAATTTCTGGAAAGGATATAATCAGTGTTCACGTTTTCCAGCCCGACAGTTTGTCATACGATTGGTTTCAATTGTCAACAGATATCTTTCAAAATTTCCATGGTAAAATTTCAGAATAAAATTTAATAGTTGCACGTTGATGCTTTTATGTCTTTTTTAGGTAAACCATGCAAATAATGGGAGGAAGGACTGAATGGAATGAAATCAATTATTGTTTTTGTATTTTCAGATATGGAGGCATCTATAATGAAAAACAACACTACAAATCTGATCCCCGACATGAAAGCCAATAATTCTTCATCGAAATCTTTGTCGCTCTTCACAATTGCCATGATTACTCTACTGACAATTGCAATACAAAAATTCATTCTTTAAATCATTCCCAAGTAACATTTTGCCGTGAAAAGAACGCATTAAGACCGTGCTTATAGTACTAAGGAACGGTTCATTTAACGTAACAGTCACGGTTTTAGAACTGTTCATAGACAGGCCT
>JAQFYB010002045.1:0-27429 GCA_034694085.1 Pogonognathellus longicornis | reverse complement strand
CTACTGCACACGTATTCAATGTAACACCTTTGAGAATGAAGAGCATGTATTACCTACAACAGGAATGAATGATAGTAAAATAAGACTGGAAGCAAGATCACTAATGGGACGACATGAGAAAAAACAGGCCAGACCAGTTGCCTGGTTCATTCGACAGCTTGATATTTCCAGCACACATACGGCAGCTATCATTTCTATTCTTAATTTGATGCATGTCGACTATTCAACTAACTTTTCGGTGACTTAAAAAAGTTTAGCTATAAGCTATACTAAATATAATCTCTGATGTATGTAATCGTATGATATTATCTATGATACCTACAGCGTAGGAGTCAAGTTTCAATGTTAGTATACCTACACCAGCACGAGTTAGTAATATGGTGTAATACATTCTTTTTCTTTGCATTATAGAGTCTGACTGAACTCGAGTTAATATTACATTGCTCAAACAAATCGTTATTCACACTCACATACAATATATTATACGGGTATCTTAATGTATGATATTACTAATAGCGTTAGTGAAGTAGAAGAAATGCTGAAAGAATTAAAAAAAAACTTATTCTCACAGTTCAAAGTAAGACCATTCACAAAAGCCTGTTGTAGTCTATTCGAATGTTTTAATTAGTAAAGTGGAACATTTTGGCTTTCATACAAATGAAATACTTATTATGAGAAAGCTTAAAAAGTTGTATATGAGCAAAGTGGTAGTAATTATTAACTTACGTGGTTTCCTACAATTATTATACATTTACTTAAATCAATTCATGAAAATACCTCTACACCAGACTTTGTTCCAGAATCATGGAATGATGATGGAATTCTTCCTAGAGAAAATCCTGGTGGCCCAGGCGGTCCTCTTATGGAGTTTCCTGGTTCACCCTGTCGAAAACAATTCTTACACTTACACCTTACACTTGTTAGTTTCAAAGAAATTTCTTCAATGCTCGTCTCTCTGTCAAGGTTCATGCAATGTAAAGCTTGTTGATTGAGTTAGTGAAAGCAAGCGACTAGAACTAAACCACTTGGTTGAGCAAATGGCAATTCATACATTTCTTTCATGCAAGCATTTGACAAGACTAAGTATCTACACAGAAATAATTATTACTTTTTCATGCATCATTATATTACACTTTACTATTACATAGACTTCATTCATTTCTTTCTTAAGGAGGCATTGATTAATATAATATACAAACATAGATTCATCAATGAATTGTACACATGGATTGCATGTTTGTTGAAAAACAACCGTAAAGCACACAATTGTTATAATATAGTGCATCGTTTTATGTGTCAGCATTGTGAACTATGTGAAGCATTTGAATATAAAAGTTACACAATAATGCGTGTTGTACATCAAATATTGTGACAACTTTACGTACACAACAAACAGCTTTGAAAAAAATACATTCGTAGTAAATCAAGTTTCAAGCTAAAGCAATTTAACTCGCATACAACAATCAATTCAATTGACTACTTTGCAAGACATTAATGATATACTAAGGTGGAGGGTCATTGTCATTACTATTACACAATAGCTAGGTGCTACATGCTCTTACAATGTTGTACATTAATTAAGAGATGTGTACACGCTTTATGGGTGCACATTAATTCTCCTGTTTTCTATTGTATGGTACCCCATAATGAGTTTAGCCATGCATAGTACTATAATCATTATGGCTATGTAAAATATTATTACCTATACCTACATATATATTGATTCTACCTTTACAATTTGGAGATCCAAATAGGAAGTATTTACTATTACCTCCAACAATAAGTACCTAGTATTACCAGTTTCTACAATGCGTATACAGATAATTCTAAATCTCCCTATGCAAAATTACCTTTACCTTACACAGTACTTGATACACTAAACACACTACAGTATAAACTGTTCTAATATCTTTTTTACTTTTACTTAAGGAAATTTACGAGAGTAAGTATAATCGACACTAATAAGTTTTGGAGTTGCGTGAGAAGTATTTTAGGAAGGTATATTATGTGATGATAGACATGTTTATGTATAAAGTGGTAGAAGATTGTGTATTTTTTGAGTGAATGTAAATTAATTAGTACGAAGTTATATGTAAAGATAATAATTGACCTTCTGTCCTTTCTCTCCTTTTAATCCTGCCAAATTGAACAGGTCGGTCGTATCGGTTGGAGAAGGCGGCGGCCGGGGTGGTGGTGGCGGAAGCCCACCTGTACCACTCCCAATTTCACTCTCATCTCCATCCTCATCATCATAAGACTTCATGCAATAGAAAAATTGAAAAAAACACAATCCAATCAAAATCAGTCGGATAAATGATACGCTGTGCTTCTGTCGTTTTTGTATAGGAGCATTATACACGTTCTATACACTCTGAAACTTTACTTAGGAGAATTTATGCATCCGATGATGACGCAACATATTATAGTGGCTTAAAAGCAACGGGATATTACCAAATACAAACAAAATAATAAAATAAACATTAAATACAAACCGGATATGTATAAAAACCGTCGTAGTCAGCGGACCCTTCAGACGAACCAAAACTCTGCAGAAAAAACGTTAAATCTAATAAACAAAGGTGTCTCTACAATAATCACAAAGGAAATCAGGAAAACAGTCTATATGAAAATTAGAATATTGTGTTAGATAGAATGTTTTTAAGTTTTAACAGACAGGTTGGTGTATTATCAGTATCTAGGCCTAAAATATTATTAGCAAAGATTAAAGAAGCATTTTTGTTTCACTCTCTGACTTTGTATAAAAGAAGCCAGTAATAAATGAATTTCAACACAACACTTCAAATAATCTCTCTCCTGTCAATCTGAGAAAATCCTTATACGTGTTTTTAGAATTTTTTTCTTGAACAAGCTGAGTAAGAGTTCATCTCTTGTATTAGTTAGCCTTTTAGGGGAACACAGTAAAAAACTAACAATAAGTCGATTTATTATATACACACAATACATCAGTCTATAGACAAAACATAGCTATAGGTACAATATTGTTAGATAGAGTACACATACTTGTAGTTTGAGCTGAGTCTTGACTTGAGTGAATGTAGCCTCTAGTTAATACATTTTGGTATTACATAGAATAGAAAATGTTCCTGCCATTCAGAACCTGTCTATTCTGAAAATACTCATCTAATCTAAAATTTAAAACTGCACGTGCCAAATAATAATGTGCAGCAGATTGCTAAATTGTCTGGTTATTTGAATGGATTTTTTACATATGTGCTATCAATGTTAATGTTTAGTTTTAAGGTCGAAAGGGCTACTTACTTATATTGTGCGGAGATTTATTATGTTGATACATTGCAAGCAATGAAAAATGTTCAATGTTTGATTTTGCAAACTCAAGATTAGATTAGATTGGTTGCCCTTAAACTCCCTAGTGTTGCAACGCAACTCTGCAATTTATTCATGTTGGACAGGAAGATAAATGGAAACTCTGTTTAGACACTTTTGATATATTGAATGACTAATATTTGCATATTTTGATGGGATATAACAAGAATAACCATCAAGAATTACTTGCTAGCTATAACTAACTTATTGGCTGAGCACTTCTTACAGTCTTCTTTTTGATTCTGTCAACACCAATCTTTTCTTTTTAGCTAAATCACCTATGCGTAGAAATACTACGATTGTATCAGCTACACACATTGTTAACATTTTACCTACTTTGTTTTACACACAAAATTTACAAATGCTTGAATAAAACATAATTCTGTCCTTGCTACTTTTGCATTTTTAGGTTTACCTCATTAATTATGATTCTTAATGAATTGAAATATGTATTTCAAAAAGCTAATTTAAAAGTTTCAAATGCACTCCTGTCATTTCTGAATTTGAATATTTATAACTGATTACAATGAACAAAACATTATTTACAATCATATTAATTCCTAGTCGTCTCAGACAGGTCTGTAGTCCACTTTCAACTAAATGAAAGCATTACAGGACTTGAGTACAAGGAAGTCCATTCAACTTTAAATTAGTGCCCATTCAGCTCGTAGTACAAAGAGTAGCTCGTTAAGCGTTATTCATTAAGTTCTTAATAATTATGCTGTACATTTTTATCTTGTACTTATTTGGGTGCATGCAACAAAGCAGAATTAATTCCCTTAAAGGCTACTATCATTTTACAGACGTCAATAATAAAAGTTCCGTCACATTCTTAAATATCACATACCGACATGAAAGCCAAATGATTGAAGCACCTACAAATTATCTGTAACCCTATTTTCGTGATTTGTGAACTAAAACTCCCTGGCACAGTAAACTAACTGCCTAGCTAAATTTTATTTTAGAAACTCAAGGAAATACACAGATTATACATGGAATATATAAGTACTTGGGCTATTTAGTCCATTCTTTTCATCAGTTATACTAATAGCTTGAGACAATCAAGAGTTGTGATGTTTTCAGTACTGTAATTCCCTTTTCCTAGACTTTTAAAATGCATTCGTATAAACTTTTACTAAGGCTACACAACTCTTTCTTTCTTATTTCTAAATGATTGCAGTGTGTTTGTAGGTTAATATGTCTAAGCTAAAGGTACTTTTCTCAAATTACCCGACCCGCCTTATTACCGCCTTGCAATCCACCCATCTGTAATAAAATATTTTCTTAATGCGTTCGATGCGCTGATGGAGCTTGATAAGGTTCATTTGTAAGAAACTTGTATATACAAAAGGATGAAATTCGTGCGTGGTACAATGTATATTCATGAGGTTGAACACTGCAATGTGAACACATAGGTACTAATACTAGATTACATTTCCTGATAATAGTCTAATTATAATAACATTCATGTATTTGAATAATTTAAAGCATGCTTGTATGCGTGTGATCAAAGAGGTTACTCGTACACTCAAGATCAACGCACGAACCAACAATACCTAGGTAAGTATTTAAGCTTACACACTTACATTGTCTGGAAACATTGCATTGTGAAAGTTTGATGAGGATTATTTGTTCATTATAAATTTTTCCAGATATTGTTTCAACAGATAAATTACGTACATATCTCTTCTGTAGCTATGTGTCTCTAAAATGCTTAAAGACGATTTAAATCCTGAAAAAAAATTCCTGCTTGTATCACATATTGTAATGTATGCCTAATCAGTAATTGTAAGTTTATTCTTTAAAGTAATGTTTAAAAAGGTGGTTTCTTATCAATATCATATTGCACAAATAAGGGGTATATTGTACATCAGCCAACAACAATAGGTGCATTTTGAAGCAGCCCACGTCTAACTTAATATGTATAGGTATATATAGTGCAAGGAGTATAATAATCATGACACAACTGCTAGAAGGAACGGATTGAGAAGTGCCATGAAAAACATTTTGGTAATAAAGTAAAAGTAAATGTAAATGAATTAGTGCTAGAGTTAGTATTAGTAAGGAAAGACAATGAGAAAATGGTAAATAAGATTAGAACAAAAAAACTGTTGGTTGAGACAGACCGAAAGGGAATCGTCACACTGAACTTCCGCAACTCCGGGCATCCCGTACAACTTCAATTCTTGAATGGCACCCTTTAATAATAAAATCCCAAACAACGTACGTAGATTCGCATTCCAAGCCATTATGACTGTGATGTTGAAGAATGAATTTGTCACGCTAAGTTACTCATATACAACTCTTTCTTTGAAACTGAACTGAAATTACACTTGAACTGAAGAGTACTACTATATACTACTAACATTTCCAAATCTATGAATTGGAAATAAATCACTGAGAATGTATTCTTCCCATGTTGGCTGTGACAGCCTTTGTTGCTTAGTACAAATACATCCAGAGAAAAGAAATGATTTAACTCATTTGACGCGGTCCATACTACTGCAGTTTTATTAAGACAATGAGAAAAATGTTGCGTTAATGGATTAAGACACGTCTAGTGTAATAATCCCAGCTACTGGTGTACTTATCTGTACATACGTGTGCTATAACTGAACAATAAACGTGTCAGATTCAACACTGAAGACGAAACTTGCTACATACATGAACATGCATGCTCTTGAATGCGTTCCTCCAAATATTAATGCTTCGTTCGTATGAGTTCACGTTCAGAAAGTTACATGTGTATACTTTATACAATTCTTCTTTACTACACCCTCCATTGCATTGCCTAACTTGTTCATTGCGTTACTTTTCTTGCTGTTATAATCTTGTGACTGAGTGTGAGCATGTGAGACTCACTTGTTTCTTGCAAATGAGATTCTAGTGTATGTATACAGAATATTTGACGCTGAGTGTAGTGTGTGAGGAATTTATTGTGTGTAAATTGCTAGCTCTTTCTTTGACTCAAATTGAATATTTTAGCAGCAGTTTCATTCATTTTGATAGGAGCAGTGTATTAGCACGAGATTTTGAAGCTGCTACTGCATTAAAGACAAACGAAAAAATCAGAAGCTTAATGTTAAAATAACATTAACTCATAGTGTTAATGATCAATTTGTTTGCAGACCACGACACAACAAAAAACTACTCTCAGATATTAACAACACATGAATCCTTTGGAATTGTTGCTGATTAGGTAATGCCGACTAAAAGTCTGGCCGTAGACATTAATAACTATAACATATTTACAACACGTTATACGTAAGACACTGTACACAGAAGTAAGTCTCAAGAAGTATTACATACATTGTATGTAGTATGTATAACATTCCTTTTTGCAATTTGCATACACTGGTATCATGTCTTTCGTTTCTGCAAACACCTTTTTCTTGTTTTGCTCTAAAACACATGTATTAACGCAAAGTGTACTGAAATCTCCGCAGTGTTTAAAATGTGAATGATCTCATCTTTAAATTGCGCTTTCCGTCAATAATTCAAGCTCAGTCAAATAGTCTCTTCTGTTTTGAGAGTGAGTAACCAAGTAAGCTTCTGTGAAATAATATTTTACACAGCCTGTCTACTAGAACAGATAAGAAGTTTACTTTAATGCATGTAATTTTAATGATGAATGGTTTGCCTTTGTCTTGCAAGTGTGTATGTTTTTCGTAGCTACACGCTTCAAACAATTCCGAAAAAATATTAGAAGCAACTCAGAGCGAAGGGCAACACAAAATACAATAAAACACAAAATATTTACAGAGAACGCAGCAACCTCGACTTGAAATGTTGCTTAACTCATTGGCATTACAATGTGTGTACAAAGTACATGGTATACAAGTAGACATACGCAAGTCGATAAAAGAAATAAACGACAATGACACCCACGTATAAACAATAATACTGTCACTCCCTACGAAGAAGATCATGCATTATGTATCATATACTTATGAATGAGATACATCTTGGGCATATTGCACATAGTTACTTAGGTGCATCGTACACTTAAATTTCACTCTCCCAATATGCATAAAAGCATGATTTTAATAATAATATTTATCATATGAGTCTCAATTGCAATAAATGAATTCTACTAGTAATCTCACTTTGTACATTTTGGGATGATGATCATTCGCAACGATGTTTTTAGCTATCTCTATCATGTACTTTAACTAGTAAAACATTACGACGGTTCCTTTCAAGCTCTATGTATCGTTCTTTAATTTATACTTTTTAGGATTGCACACTACTAGACACTACATAACCATTCCCTTCCTTCTTTAGCAGCACAAAAATTGTACTTTGAAACTAACTATCAGAATTTGACCATATGAGGAGTCATTCTTAATGAAAGATGCCATAACATATTAAGATCCTCTTAGTTTGGTATCACTTTTCACAATACTGGACTGGTTATAAGAACAACAACCTTTAGATTAGCTAAATAAACCTTGTTTGAATTTACTTCATTGTTTTCTGTTTCACATACTACTATCAGTGTTTGTGCATACACAATACAACTAAAACGAACAAAGTTCCAATACCACCAACGCAAAGATAAACTGAACACTGACAGTATTTCTCCGTTAATGTTAAGTGTAATATGTGTGCATATAATATACTTACAGTAATACCCAGGTAAATATTTCACAGACTTGATGAATAAAACATGTGAATGTGAATACCTATATATTATGCTAAAGCTAAGGTACCTAGAACTGATACTTATGCGTATAGCAAACCAGCCACGTGAATTATTACATTGAATTAGTTACATCACACAGAGCTATATCAATTTGCAACACATCACTAAACTATAAATGAATGCTCTAAGCTGCACATTAGCATATGTAAATATTGTTTACGTTCAGTTCAGTTGTGCTATGTATGTAGTAGAAGAGGCTACACCTAGAATTGCACATGACATTGTAGTTGTAGAAAGACATTTACATACTAAATGCTTTAAATTGCAAGACACGACTTCAACCACTTAATTGTGAGTATATATTACTTTGCTACATCATCAAACTTACAGTCTGAGTTTGCCTGGCTAAGTGATTCCACATCACATTAGAGCCGCTTTTATTTCTACTCCTATATACACCGTGCAAATCCTATATAGCTCATCCCTGCTACTCCCTAGCATGCGATCCGCAAAATTAAGTGAAAATTACATACAAAGGCTAACAACTCGTTAGAAACTTTTACAACTAGACATTTAATGTGGCTAACGACACCACAAAATAGACAAATTGCCGGATAATGTAAACCTAGAAGTTTTATTGCCAACTGTCTGTATCGCTGCCAAACGCATGCCAGGCACATTGCAAATTAACTCGTGTATGGTGTAAGTGTAGGGATATTATGGAGTGGGTGAAACCAATTGCGCTTTTCTTCATGCGTCAAAATGTCAATAGGGCATGTAGTACCTACTCAATACACACATTTTTCAAATTAGCTTGATAACTTAATCCAAGACACTTGTGGGTTGCACGCAAAAGGCAAATCCACTTGCAAACACGACATCTTTCACTCGCCGCATTTGCAATTTTCCAAATGCGGGTTAAAGATCAATTAATCACTGCACCAGATCCTCATTTAATGACAAACATCACTTTGACGTAGGTAATATCATTCACGAGTTTACAAACGATGTTTTTTTACACTTTATCAAATCATCACTAGAACTTATAAATGGTACGCAAGAGCGTTAAACAAATGCACGATGAGTTCTTGTAGCCTACAAATTGTATTTCAAGATGTAATAATTGTCAACTTGTTTGACAGTTCCTTCTTGAAGATCACTTAACTCTATTTTCCCTCTTTCAATGACAGTGCATGACATAGTAAACACAAACCACCCAACTAACTCCACTTAAATATCCCACTTGGGAGAATTTACCGCACTATAATGATCGGATAGGGGAATGTTCACTGTAAACAAAATGCATTTGTATAACAAGATCCAAATCAAAGGAAAATCGTTTTATTACGTACTTGGATGTCAAAGTCTATACACTCTATCACCCTATCACTCTATCACCGTAACATTTAGAAATATAACGTAAACACAATTTCCACTGCGTTTGAAAACGGATAAAACGAAATAGTTTTCGAAAGCTTTGGTTTTGCTAACAAGTTTTGTAAGCACTTGGTGGTTTCTGCGTTCGCATGTGAGTCGAGTGAAAGGAAACGCGGTTGCTCTCCGCACAATTCATACTTGACTGATATCTGTATTACCTTTATTTACGATTTACGTTCATAACAACCGTTTATCCATAGTAGACACACAAACTACCTACCTCTAGTACCTACCTACATTTCCCTTTCCCTACTACATACCTCTAACATTAACTATTATCTCAATCCACTATGCTTAACGCGTACTAATACATAAAGACCACGACTACCTGTTTGTTAAGCATTCAACGTGGAGTGGCTACTTCATACGATATCGATGCTTTAGACAGAGTAGTATTTCACTTATTGCTTCATGTTGCCTTCTTCCCTTACTTTACGAGTTGCTTTCAAACGTAACTATTACACTGGGATTATCGGAGACGAGATGAGTTCAAGTAAAATGTACACACACATTACATTACACATATCTGTATACTACAGCAGCAAAGTCAAGCACAGAAACTCAGACTGGATGCTGGACCAGACTCTTTAAACGAATAATAATTTGGGTATGCATTGTGAGTGAGTATGAAAGTACATATTATTCTGTACGTGTTCAACATAGAGAGAGAGAGAGGTATAGATAGTGGTTCAACATTCAATGTTAAGTTTACAGTAGATTAGCTGGTATACCTATAAACCCCAAGTAAAGTAAGTGAACAAGTTGAAGTTGAATCGTGCATTGTAATAAGCAGATGTACACAGTGTATGTATTGTATACACTGAAGTTGAAATACTGTGCATATAAATATATTATAGAGAGAGAAGTGTAGTGTACCTATGGTGGTGGTGTGTTTAAACGAACATGAGATTTTAAGTAAGTGTAAATCAGTCGGAAAGGCAAGAAGGCATAGCAAACGAAAATGTAATGTAATATTACAAGGGATGCTGACGATGACGGTGTTTAGTCAGTGCCTTGAGTACAGACAAGAGATGATGGAGCAACAGAAAAGGAACAACTGTATATAATAAAGAGCAAAGCTTACTCACAACACTAGACATAAACGTATAATATTACCACACATTCGGATTGCTGCATTATTATAGAGAAATAAAATCACAGAAAACCTAGGACAAGAAGACCTTTGCCTTATTTTTAAATATATTGTATTCCAGAACTTGGTTATACAATACATGCTTGTTTATAAAGTGTCCCGGAGTTAGATGGTAACCAGGAACGGAAGCAGTTCTGCGTTTCTGAATACAAAAGGAGAATTTATATACATTGCTAGTTATTACAACATTGTGCAATGTGATGGCTTTTCTTAAACTCTCCTGGCTTCAATGGCAATTTAAATGTATCCCATACATACATTTGGTTATAAATGCAGTCTTTTCTATTCTAGCTCAAAATATGCAATAGTGATGAATGTAGTAAAAAGTAAAATGAATAGGGTATGGCAATTGTAAAATAACATTCTTCTTTCTCAGTACCAAAGAGTATGTAATATCTTTTTCCGAGTACATCACTACATACATTCAAAGATACATAGCTAATGTAAATTTGTAAGCACCTTCTATTTGCTGTGGTTTCTAAAGTGAAGAGAAAAATCATGGTTTAGTCTAAGAAGTCTCATGACACAACACAACACAAGGGATGGGATTCCAAAAAGGATTTTTAGGTCCTTTCTGTTACAATATTCCTACATTAAGCCAACCAATAGTTTAGCATCACATAATATGTACCTACTGTAGTATAGTATCCTTTCACAGACAGACAGATTGCTGCAACCAGCAAAGAATCCAATATATACTGTACATCAGTGTGTGTGTGTGTGTCTGTTGAGCAAGTACAAGCATACAACTCGTTGTACACTCATTCAGTCTGATAGGTACTATCTAAAATACATATACGGAGAATTCGGATTAGGATCTCTCTGGAGCTAAGACTGCGGGAAACAATGAATGGATAAAATATAAAATGGGATGGATAAAGATTTCTATCCTAAGGAACTGGGATTTGTGCGTAGGAAGGAAAGAGTTTATTTTATATTACTAGGAATGGAATCTCAAATTCATTTTTATACGGGGAGACGAAAAACATTTTGAAAAGTTGACGCAGTGTATATGTATGGAAAATTACTAAACAGACCCATCTTCTACCCTTTTACCTGACAGAGCGCTAAAATTTTACTTAAAATGTGTATTGTACCTTACAAAGAGATACACCATTCTAGAGAAGATATTCATTTAGATCTGTAAACAATTACTGTAGTTGGTAGTAAACTCCATTACTTTCCAGAATGGACACATACAATGGGAATTGTATGGAACACCCTGTAAGAAAGTAATGATCTGGTGTTGAGACGAAAACAGGATGCTTTGCTTACCTGGGTCTGTAATATGTGTTAACCTTTAGTAGCTATAAGTAGTGCTTGATAGAGATTGATCTCATGTGAATGGGGCAGGTGAACATACCAACTTAAATATATCCCATGCATTGCACATCGCTCACTATCTATAGCTCTGTATTACGTAGCACTAGATTTGGTGTGCGTTTTGTACTTTGTGAGTGTAAATGTGTTGAGGAGGTACGTATGGTTGGTGTGATGGTGTCAGTATGTACTTGTATAGACAGAGAGTTTTTCTACTTTTTGGTGTGGTAGGGTCTGGCAGAGAATTAGGTTTGTGTGGATATATGCACGTATGTATATTATTAGGGTGTTGAGGTACTTTTGGTTGGAATGGTGGTCCTAGTGGATGTAGTGTCATGTGATGCATTCTACTTACTACAATGTGAGCTAAAGGGTGATGTAATAAAATCCAAGCCGTCTCACGTACATAAATAGAAGTGAGGTGCTGACTCGTTTGGAATGAAGTGATGTGTTTGATGTCTGATATGAGCGATCGTTTACATTATTATTACTATTATGAGCGCATATGTATGGGATGGTAATGATGATGATGGCAATTCGTGTCAAAGAAGAAAAAGCAACTTTATAATTTATGGCCAGATTCGAGACTTTTGTATCACACTCTCTTCAAAATATTAATAAAACTCCAATTCATATATTATGTATTCTAATTTCACACCATTTTAGCTGTAGTAGCCAACAAGAAAGCGTAAGCTGTCTCTTAGTATGTAATTTCAATTGGCTCTCTTTCATTAAACAACTCCTCCGAATGCTGAATCATCTGACACCTTTCCTAGCTCTGATTTTTTGAAATCCATGAAAATAACAAAATTATCTTCAATTCACTTGTGAATGTAACATGGCTGGATGGATTAAATCGGCTAGGTAGTTTACTACTCACTTTCGCAAATAAGCAAATATATATCAGGAAAACCTAAATATATTTTTCCAAGACAAAATTACAAGTCTGTGAAATATTAATAGCTGGTACCTAAAATAGCTAAAATAATTGTTTGATTGGAAGTATTAGAGGGAGTACATAGTGTATTGATTTTTTACATTTCTGCACTATCACATTAGGTACATTGTAAGAATACATACTCTAATTGGACAATCTTTGCAGAACTGATTAGCATGTACTTATTTACTGAACTCTGAGACTTGATCATTAACGAGGATTTTTTGTATAGCAGACAAGAAATCTGACAGAAGCCATTAAAAGCTGGGTTTGATTTTTGCCATTGGTACTATACCTACGTTGTTGGGTTCATAAACTACGTCATTTGTATTTTAATACAAGACATTCAGCTCAGAATCTCATCATCATTATTGTAGGGTAGTAGAGAATGGGAATTGGTTAAATTGCTACATATACAACATCCACACACCCACGAACGAGTGAGAGAATGCATACAGAAGCGAACGTGTAGATTATGAAGCTGCAGCAGCGGCAGTAGTAACGCTGCAGCATACAACAACAACCAAATAATATTATACCTAGTTTGACTTTGCTTTTTACTGTGGTATATGTTGTCCTAATGTACCCCTACAATGTTTTTCCACAACATAAGAGCCCCATAGCCAAACTAGCCATGCCGTCTGTCTCATTCAATAGCAGACACATTACATTGCATTAGATTACATATCACATCAAGGCAAATCACCCAACCCAAAGAAGCTCGACTATTTTCTACACACATACATACTACACAGTGTATATTCTCTGAGAACAACTGAGACTTGACTTAGACAAGCCGTAGGCAACATACAACATCATCATCGTCAAACTCAAATATGTACAAAATAACTCACTACAATTTCAACAAGTACAAGATCCAATATATTCATCTTGTCTTTTATACTACTACATACATATAATATACACATGTATTCATTGAGCAACATAAAATCCCAGCCTTCTTGTAAAAGTAGTGTGGTACACATACACACATACAGCCACAGAAGAAATATAACGTGACAGAGAAACATAATAGAGAAATTGCATTCAATATTGAAAAAGTAGAATGGCAAAGGCAGTTTATAGATAAACAAGAAAGAAACACAATAGACTACAACGAAGAACATCGTGGTGCAAGTAGGCAGTAGGTTCTTTTTCCCATCATTTGCATGAATACAGTAGAATGACTACACAAATATAATATCACGTTGTTGTATACAAACACTACATGTTTTTGAGTATTTTTATGCATTTATTTCATATATATGTAGTTGTGTAGCTACAATGTTAAAGTTATAAGAGATCGTTTACATTCTTGTATTGTAGCACACTGTCAAGTATATGTAGATGAACTACACTGTAGTCTGACAATATTATGATAAGATATTACATCTAAAGCAAGGAACATTGCTAAGTACATTGCTCAGACATTTCTTACAATATTCTGGAAAAAAATGTAGGCAGGCACTCGAAGAGAGTTCTTTTAGTTTGCCGCTGAGTGTGACACACTGCTAGAAAACTGCAAAGCCACAATGGATGTAACCATCCCAGATAGGCAGCATGACGATTTACGATGATGCCACACTAAACGAAGTTTTCATTCATGAAGTTGCTATCATACTTATTGTAGCTACACATGCTTGGTTTGAAACTTGTGATGGAAATTGACTCATGCACACCACCATCGTCTTTCTCTCAGGTTTATTTGGCTCGACTTGACACGCTTTACCTTACTATAATATAATACACAACAGACAGATAAGCTTTTATGATTTTCCATGAATTCTCCGACAGCAAGTCAAAAGCCATTGTGTGTGTTCATACGATGATGCCCCTAAAGTGAGATACTGATATATTATTGTCTCTGACTCGTAAGTAAGTGAAACATAAACTTTTAAAGCTGTATGTATACTTGTGTCTTGTGTGTAGTATCTTGTGAGATATAGAGGCAATTGTATTTGAACGTGCACTACAGTAAATACTAAATGCACTATATCAAACAAGACAACCAACATCAGAATTGCTGAATCTTAATATTATTAGCTAATGCACAGCTTTAGCTTAGAGCGTAAGTAAGTTAAGAACAAAGTTAAGGCGGTTATCTTCCTTCTCAATTTATGGCACAAAGGCCGCAAAATAATTTGCATTTTACACATGAATTATGCATGGACAGACAAATTCATGAACCACATCAGTTTGGCCGGAAAACTTCATAACTTGGTGGAAGGAACAATATGAGTAGCTCGACTAAATGTACTTAATGCCTCAGTCTCAAGCCCCAACGAAACTGTCTGAAAATCCGGTTTGGCGTTTCTATTATGTTCTAAATCAAACAATATTTTTTGTTCGTGTACCAAACATTTTGACACGAATTCAAACACAAGAAGCTGTCATTTCATCCCTGCTAGACAAATTTGAAACAAATTTTCCAACATCGGTTTCTCTCATGTGTGCACTATGTAATTTACAAACTTTACCTACACTTTAAACTCATAAGTAATTTTGTATATAGGATTTTCAGGCACTTTGCCATGTAAATGTCTTTGTGGGCGTAACTAAATCAACAGTCATGCAGTTACTAAAAACAATTCACACAATTCCAAGCTCTACAAGAATTATTCAAAATGAGGTGATTACACTACATCACCCCTGCGATACTATGTACTACAATAATAATTAATTGCGTGAGATGCAATAAGTTAATCTTAATGATACGCTTTTCCTTAATATTGTTCTGAAAATCCGGAGTGTGAGTCTCCCGAGAAGGTTATGACCACCAACAATGCAGACAGAAGTGATAAGATGACAAGGCAATATATTTTTCTTGATGATAAAGTCAGAATGTGTCTATAACTAAACAGGAATTTACTCGGCAATTTGCAACCATATAAAAATGTTATCCAGATGAAATCTTTGGGATAACCGCTTTACTCCTGTCAGAAAGAGTTACGGTGTAATATTTTAAGGCTCACATTGCATTCCCATCAACTCTAGCACTAGACTACAGCTATATATCCAAATGTCAAAACGGATTTATATGCTGATCCAGCCCAGCCTTACTTTTCGTATTTCTCAAATACCAAACATAAAATACCATGTGATGGCACACTCTATATTTGAGTATGCCATCACTATCAATAATCCAACTTGACAACATTTTCATCGTTCATAGTCCACGAAAATGTTAGTAAGGTCATCGAATCATTTGAAAAAAGGCAGCTGTCTCAAATTATGCTACACGAAATGACGCATATTGCACATTATAATTTGTTCTGCCAAAACAAATGAACATCATAATCAAAATCAGGCTAATTCACACATTAAACTTTTTGTGCATGTGCACACTAAATTATTGTCAGGATAAACTACTAGTACTAAATGCCTGTCTACATATTATATACCGTCTGTGCAAGAATTCCGTTGTATTAGTATAGCACTTGAATGTGTATGTCTGCATGTACCAGAATATAAATTGCAATAAAAGTCAATCCGTGTCGTGTTGAGTTTTGGGATGGGTCGTATAGTCGTAGCGTATAAAAGCAGCGTAATTGCTATGTAGTCATTATTAACAGGAAGCTAATGAAACTGATCTAGTTGACGATTTCTATACGCTACTGTTAATTAATAATAGTGTAGTGCGTATGCCAAAAATTTTAATGTGTTTAAGTAGGTTCTACATACATTACATTATCAACGCGACCACCCTTATAGAATTTGATGAAACATTACACGTACTGCTATCAGTGCACATTCAAAGTTGAAAGTATACGTAGAGAAACGGGGAACAATTTGATTCCATTCCATTACATGTCATAATGAGACATAATACAGATTAAGGCTGCGTATATACAGAACATTGTGTTAGTGCGTGTGATTGCACGTGTGTAGGTAACACTTGGACTTACATTCCCGACAGATAGTAACTAGACATCATGGAATACCACAGCGTGCATGATCTTCGTATATATTACAATTTTACAATTAAATTGCGAGCGAACAAAACAATTCTGGTGCCTAACTGTTAACTATAGCCTATCGGCGTTGTCTAACTTGTTTATTAGCATGCAAGTGAAATTTCAGGCTATCTTGTATCTGCACAGGTCTCGGAACACAACAAACGAGTGTAATAAGTTTCTATGTACGCAGAAAGTCAAATAATCATTAGAATTACTACACGTAGTAACACGGCTGGATTCTCTGTAGCATAAGTGCGCTACAAAGGAAACAGCACGAAATCTCAAGGTCTCCATGATTAAACTTAGAACTCAACAGCAACGTGTTGTAACGCTAATGAATTCTACTCAGAATTTAATAATAATAATAATAATTTGACACAAGTCTCACAGTGAATGCCCTTCTAAAGAATTTCTGCAGCCCTGAATTGCCGAAATAATTATTTTGGACTGTCTCCATGAATTGCACAATTGGTGCGTACAAAGCAGTGCATAAGAGACACACAGAACTATCATCTTCCCTGATATCCAACAACTCAACCCATTAATTTTGAAATATTGTATAAAGTAGCGTAAATGAGGATAGGGAAAGACATATAGCCAATGTATTACTACAAGTGTGCAAGATGACTGCACGAATGAATGCTCTGTGTCTGTATGCCTACAACATGCATTACTCTATGTACTTTGTACTACCGTATTACTAAAGGTACAACTCTATAGAACATCTGTATGTATGTATGACAGAATACCTTTGTAATTTCAGTGTACTTCTATTAGTCCTACACGCTCCTTCTATACATAGAACGTAAACAGAGGGAAAAACTGATGATATTGCCTACACAATATAATACCATAATAATGTGCAGCTAGCGACTACTATGGTTCACGGAAATGTAAAGATAATGATAGTTTCCAGTTTCCTAAACTCTACAGAGATAATAATTATTACTACTGTTATTATCATGACTACGTGGGGAAACATGGCAGCATTATAGTACATAATACAAACTTATGAGTTCTGGCACTTGGTCTTTGGTTCGTCTGAAGAGTGGGCGAGAGGGAGACTTTCTATTATTATTATTGCGATTACTATATGAAGAGATTGTGCAGTGGTTTATTTGATAGTTCCTTAAGTATTTGGGCAGGTAAGCACTTAACTTTTCTTACGGAATTATTCTCTAATAAATAAAAAGGGGAAAAAAGCGGTTGTAAATTCGAGACTACTTACCAAAGCTTATTGTATGTACCAGGACAGGACTACATAGGTATAGAATTATAGTACGTATAGTTCTAGAATTACAGTCTAGTTATGTAAGAAACGAATATTTTTATTCTGAAAGTGAGAGGAAGGGAGGGTGGGGTAGGGCAAGGGCAGAGACGTGCGAACAACGGGAAGGATCTCACGCAACGAGAAACATAAGCAGTGTAGTAGTATTTTACATCACATCAGCATCCATAAAAGCAATTTCTCCAAAAGTGTCTCAGAGACATAAAGACATTGAGAGAGAGAGAATAACTTTCACGTTCATGCCTTGTTGAAGGATTTGTTGGACTGGTTCTGGTTGTGGCTCGCGTAGTGCGTGCTCCGATTTCCATTTCGACTTCCATTTCCATTTATGTTGGAAAAATAGCCGGCTCCGGCTCCACCACCAACTCCCACTCCTCCAAGTGACGTTACACTGCTTTTTGCAGAGTTTTTATCCTCAGAGTATTCCTCTTGTGGACGAAACGAGCCAATTGTCTCAAACCAACCAAGGGCGATGCCAATCACGAGCAAAAGTGCGAGACTCACTCCAAGGATACACACGACAGTCCAAAATTTTGACTGTGCCGAGCATACTAGAGCCATTTTGCATTATTTATTTATTTTATCCTAGATTTTTCTTGTTTTTCTATATCTCTCACAACACAACACCACCAGGTTACTGTGCATTTGTATTTTTTCCAAAACACCCGGAACAAGTAGCAGGACTCCGTCGACTCCAATATAACATTATTGCGAACTCAAGGAGAAAGCGGGACACACAGAGATAACAAGTTCGCGTGTACAACATGCACTGGATCTCGTGTATCACAGTATTACATTTACATACGTACATCTGACGTGTGTCACACTATTTTTCTCCACTCCAACGCATTTGCATTCCTAATTTGTCAAAGTAGAATTTCTTGTGTTGTTCAGGCCGCTCTTTGTATAATTTATGCTCTCAATACGATTTCATTCAATCTGAATCTCATTCTGTGTTTAGCTTATGTATGTATTGTTATCGTCTTTAGTATTTGTATTTGTTTTCCCTAGGACTTCTCTCAGCAGACTGGGTTAGGGCGATGATGATATTATTCTTGTATTGTATTCTCCACGAACACTGTACAATATTATCTCCAGTATAAGAATAATGGCTCTAGCTGTGAGACGCTTCCTATCCATATTTGCTCAGAACACTGTATACACTGTATCTTATTAGAAACATACACCTCTGTATGTAATGTAATGTAATTTCAGTGGAGGATGGTATTAGCATTAGTAGTCATAGTCATGGCCAAGTAGTAGTATACCTTTAAAGCACATTGCATTGTGTTGCCGGGTACCTCTTGTGTACAAGTTGCGAAAGAATGCCGGATGACATAAAGAAATGTATAAGTCTATCTGAATTATGTATACATAATAGCTTTCAATTAGGATTTCCGTTGGATTACTTTCCTCTTGAATGTTCGTGTCGTCAGCTCATATAAATTTGTGTGTCTTCTCCTGCCATACAACTTGTGAGCGTTTTTTCTCAAACACACGCTACTCGGAGTACACAGCACACAGTCAACTGAAAATCTCCATACTTACATGCATAATGTGGTGTATTGTAATGCAATGCTTTTGGAGGACATAAAGATTAGGAAAAGGCTAAGTAAGAATGAAACGAAGAATGTCAAGTATTTTTTGATTTGATTCGCCCGATTGAATCTTTCTAGCTGGGAAATGTTCTACTACTCTCACTTTTACTTTAGTAGGAAATGAGACTGATGGAACTGAATTCTCTAACACCACTAATATATAAGTTCATAGAATAATATACGTATTTAGCTATATGTGTTTATGTATAGTTTTCACTATACGTATAAAACAGCTGAGAATATTCGGGTTCTACCCGTATTAGATTCTACCCGTCATAGCTGGTGGTTGTTATATGAGATGAGGATGAGAGCTTAGCTCAGCATTTCTAAATGTTCCGTTTCGTTCGGCCACAACTTGAAAGATCCACTCAACTCAACTTGACTGTAGTAGCACTAATAGTACTATTGCAAAGAATACGCCAACATATAACACAGTTCTATGTATAACCATCTACTAGTAATACTTACTACACTTATCTCAATATCACTCGCTCCTCCAGTCCTCTTTTACATCAACAGCATCCCTTCAGCACCTCCGTTGCATTTTCAATTTTCTACATCTATCTATCACATTACGATTTTCTGAAGCACGCAAGGGACTCCGTCTTATGTCTTCTTATACTTTAACTTTTCCGCACCGTCACATCGTCTACTACTTCAGAAGATTCTCCGGTCGACAAACGATGAGAGCATATTACGTCTGTCCAACCTTCTCAAACACAAATGCACTAATATCTTCTCGTGTCTATGTAGTCTTCAAAATATGCGTACATTTTTCCTTGACGTACTAAATTTTACATAACGACTTCCATAACGCGACTATCCTTCTCCTACACACTGCATTCCATTATGCTTCCTTGAAACGCAATATTAAAATTAAAATTTAACTGCCGATAGGATTACTATTAGCCACCTATGACCTATAGTACCATGTAGTATTCGTCTGCACTTCTTTCCCTTACTACAATTATTAAACTTCTGCACAGTAAGATTCCTGAAAATATTGTTCTAAATTAAAGGAACGGCACTGATTAGGCAGGAGGTAATTGCAGTAATAAATAGTTCTATAGTCGCTTTATACGCTAAAAGAACTGAGTTTTGCACGTATGCAAAATTTCGTATACCTACCCATTTAAATTATCTTAAAGACTCTTGGAATACATAGACCGTTCATGTCATACTCATGAATAGACTAAATACTCAGTTAATAGAATGAATGGGTATCAACGAGGAATTCCCTTAATGCATTTTTCCGAATTAGGTATATTCGTATCTACAGTCACAGTGGGACAATTACAGTTCCTCGTTGTGGTATTAGGTAGCAGTAATTGAGTTCGGTTTCACTTCAATATCATTAAGATATGGTTTTTTATAGAGCTCTAAATAGTTCATGGTATTAAGTAAGTGAAAACTGTTCCGTCTGCATCAGTACTTGGCTACGTTATATACTGTTCATCTTATCTACCTAATCAACCATGAGACTCTTAAAATGCTCACTAAATTGTACAGTTAATAAGTTTAGTGCATTGCTAGAATCTGTAGTTTGAATTGGATTTTTGTGAGCATGCTTTTGCAGGGTAGAGTCGACAGTTAAAATGCATTACTATATTACACTTACAGAAAGTAAGGTGTGATCGGAAGAACATTTTTTACACTTGAGAGTTTATCTCATTGAAAATCACACCCAACGAACGTTTCTTACAAATGTAAGAGCATACATACGTACACTCACAGAATATGTTTTCATGTCACCAGAGTCATGTCACTGTGTAGTATAACTCAGAATTGGGCTTGGCATAACATGTTCTTTGGTTGATAGTTGCTACGGATGGGTAATAATAATATTATCAGCAGGCATATGAAAGAACGGGTTGTTTCCTTGTCGTGTTTTTTGTATACATAGCGTAAGGTTAAGAGAGTGAGTCTCAATACACAACTTGCATGTAAGATGTAAGGATGAGTGAGAGACAAAAAGGTTTGGAAATATGAAGAGAACTTGAGGACGGGTACACACACAAGCACAATACAAAAGATCAAGTCAACTGGACCCTGAGTTAAGTTGTCGTGTCAAGGAAGCCCATAAAACTGTCTCGTGTCTCACTTTAGAATGGTGAATTCGGTCAGCAGGTCAACACAATAGGAGAAGAATACACTTTTATACACCGTGCTTTTTACAACTCCAACTAAGCAAGTCATATATTATGCATAGATCCACCCTGTGTAGTCTGGAGCGTCAGTTACTTTTCAGATTATACGCTACTCTGCTCAGTTGACAATGTGCTCGCTTATTACAAGTTTCCTTTTAGTTCATTTATTCATACAGGGTACTGCAACTAGCTATACCTACGTATATATGTAGATGTTTTATAATGTCAAAGCACATAAGGCAACGGATGCAAACAACTTAGTATATATGATGAACATACATACGTATACCTTTTGTAGAGTGTTTTACGTACATATATATACATACCTACATATATTTGTATATATGCCGCAGCCAATTTATATTCTTGGAAAGTTTCATTCACATATGCTCCTCTTGGTTTTAGAATCCAATACAAGAATCGTAGCACTCAGACACAAAACTCTGGAACTAGAGGTTCACACTTGACTCTAGGATGGTAATTTACATAATATGAGGATATTACTCCGTAGCCTTAGATTCACTGCAAGTAGATTGTGAACATTTGAGTCACACGGCAGAGTCACACAGCAACTTTAAACATTTTGCTTAGGTAGATTATGGTTTAAGTAACACAATTTGCTATGAGAGCTCTCTGGTTTGATTATCATAATTGTATTCAGTTCACTTTTGTCTACTCATGAGAGAGAGAGTTAGAAATATGACATGTAGTATGTGGGATGTGTGTCCGGATATGTTCAGGTCGTGCCGTGGAAGAATGGTACACACACTACGATATGTAAAAAGTTATGTAGGTGTTAGTTGGCTAGTAGTGATAAGTGATATGATAGTTGTATTATTGGAACAATGAGCTATTGGTATATAAAGTATTGTTCTGTGTCACAACTGGAACTGTCTCATAGTCGATCATAATTCTCGTCAATTAGAATCCCACTGGGAACGCGCTCAGATTATAAATGACACTAAAACGGCGGAAAATCAGATACCTACTTCAATTTGTCATACATGAGAAAAGAGATGGAAAGTAAGTGGATTAACTGAATGGAGATGCCTTAATGATATATTTCCAGTGCCCCGGCACAATTACTACCGTTGTGAGACTCTAAATTATTAGCACATACATAGGAAGTTTGTGAAACTCAGGCTGGAGTGCTAGTAAAATTGTGTTATAAAATGTGCATTCCCTTTATTACTACGTGTGTGTATCTATGACGGACGGAAATTGAAGCATGTGCTTGCTAATAATATAGCTGCTATGTAGTAAGTATACTGTAGTCGTGGCAGAACTGTATACGAGATGAAATAATTTTAACTGCGACAGATTCACACGAGGATAGGACGGCAGACACTTTACAGAAAGCGAACTGTATATTTAGTGTAGTAGTATAGTGGTAGGTATACAATGTGCATACTTTGTAGGTAAATCTGTATGTATCGTTGATAGTGTCGTATGAAAGGAATTTAATTGAGATGGTGTAATCAATGGAAGTGGGAAGCTTTGCCGTTGACAAAATGTAGAATTTATTACCACTTTTCCAACAATAGGTAGGTGATTCGTCTCATATTAATTTGCAGGGTGTGATAGAGTGGTGGTGTGTATGTTTGTGTGTAGGTATCTAAGCCACTTCTGTATGATAGCACGGAACTAATAATATTATTCGAGCAGAATGAGCAGATCGAGGAGCAAAAGGACTCATTCGGCAACACATGCCTCTAAGTAATGCAAGAGAATAAGAATTTTGATGTTTAATGTGTTTTGCAATAGAATTATAATATGATGGCTGGGTGGATGGTGCTGGTGGTGGTAGATTTTAGCTGCTAGTATTGGTACTAGTGCTATAATATTCTAACTACGACTGGAAGGAAGCCGATTGTTAGACTGACAGCTTATGAAGGAATGTTGGCAAAGTAAAATGTTCGTGTGGAGCTTGAAACTATGAAAACCACACCTAAAGTTCTGTTCATTTGACGTGACACAGATCTGATTAGTAGAAGACACATCATACGTCCAGTCAGTCAGTTTGTATTTCGTGGAATTCCCATATTTTAATGCATAGGTACAGATAAAAATGTTTTCATTCCATATGTATACTAATCCAGACGAGATTTACTTAGGCTTTTACCCATCTCTCGTGTCTGTTTGTTTAAAAATAAAGACATTATCATATCACAGAGAAGAAATGCTTTCTTGAGAAGAAAAGTGGTGGGTCGGAGCCATGTGGTTTGGTTTGAGTTGAATACTTTGCGAGTTTTGGTGTTTGCTTCTACTCTCCCGTCTCTCCCATATGGAAATAATAAAACAACATTGAAACACGCTATGAGGAGGAAAAATGCAAATCTCAACTCAATAATGTATTGTAGTAGTAAGTAGTATGGGTATATACATACAACGAGCAACACGAAACTGTATTAATAGTTTTTTCAACTTTTGCTTTTACTTCTGCATGAAGATGCTAATGTATCTTTTGCTATTGAAGAGCGGGACGCGAACCATTTAGTGGAAACGTTTGAGCCAGTTGAAATGTACGTGTGGAACGGGAAGAAGGTATAGAATTTTTTGCACTTTCTCATGAATGAGTGATGAGAGTGAGAGTCAAGAATATGAATATTGTTACAGCCACCACGGCAGTTAGTGCCAGCATTTGCTCTTGCAAGACATTTATCATGTTGACTCTGCTGATGCTCATGGCAGCAACAGATAGCCAGGAGTTCAGATACCACATTCAAGTGCCAGTATGGTTCTTCGGTCATTTTATTTCCTATATACTTATGTATGTGTATGTGATCTTACTATAGCATAGCAATGCCACTAAAGTGCGTAAGATAAACACAATTTATAATTTAACATTGCTATTGCTATGAACTTGTCTGCTGCCAAACCACGGCCACACATTCTACGATGGACTCTTCAGATGAAAAATAGCTTGTTCTTATGTAACTGGAATCTTGAAGGAAACTTAGAGATTTCTTAGACTTTTGACAGATTTACGCAGGCAACAAGTCAAAGTACTCATTGTCAGTGTACTGTATTGTAGTAAGCAACTTGACTTGCTTTGCTTCACAAGTTAATCGTTTGCACGCGTTCAACGCTCCCACATAAACGTTTACAAACACAACAAACCACCATCAGCTCATAAGCCGATAAAAGTTATCATACTCACATACTTACAAACTGTTTCTAACAACTACTGGTATTTTTGGCACTTAACGCTTTTATGATCTTCTCACACACACAGATATGTACAATATTCTTCTTCGTTCATATACACTGTATTGCTACAGATATACAATTACACATCATCAAACAGAATACAAACAATAACTATTTGTAGCTGTAAATGGAATGTCTCTCTATGTTAATTCCTGTTGACTTAAAAACTTTTACTACTTTAGTAGAGAGATTGCTCGTGCGATGTACGGAAATATTTTTGTCTAAAAAACTCGGAGAGATACTTCACTTTGTTCTGGAGAAATTCGATTTACAGATAGGTTGATTTGATATCTGTGTGGTTTGGTTTGTGGTAAAAATGCACGTTGAAAAATGAGATTGGTTTCAGATGAGAACACCTCACGGAGAGTGTACACTGTACAACAGTCGACTAAAGTAAAATGTCCGAGTCAAAAGCAGAGCACCCTCTCTCAATTTTGCTATTATTATTGTTGATACGAGTTTGGATTTTGTTGACAAAACTTTGGAGCGCGACTCTCTTAGTTCATTTCACGTTTAGCTTTCACAAAGAATACTCAATACGGTTGTTGCCGACGACTAAAAGACTCCTAACACTTTCAACCTTATAAAAGACTCTAATATTATAACAGTATTAGTATGTAGTGTGTGTTATGTATGTAGTAATAATACATTGGAACGTAGGGATACTAATATAGTTAAGTGTTATGTATTTAGAGTTAGTATATTATTATATGCACTACGTAAGTATACTCCTACCATCATTTTGTTTACAGACACTTGTGTACTGCTAAAGTGTACTACGTTCCGCTCCAGCCTACTATCTGACTTGAAATGCACAGCTCTGTTCTCCTATATACCTACTAGCACTAGATACTTTAGATACTAGTGGATTATTGTATTTGGCTTGGTTTTCGTAGAAGGGAAATCCAAGTATTAGTTTTGCACACAAAACGTGTCAAGATTTCCAGTGGTGACAAACAATGCAGAAGCCAAGAGAAAGCAAAGCAACAAACCATACGAAGGAAGTCGAAACAAGTTCGAATGGCACACCACCACACACAACCAACTTGAGAATAGACTCGACTTTTGAGTGGAGTAGAATGAAACTCGTAGTAGTAGTTTTAGTAAATACACGCAGTCAGTGTAGTAGCTTCCGAAGAAGCTTCAACTGAACACAACTATTCTTCTTTCCACCAGTCACCATCATCACCACACAGCAGCAGCTACTGCCACTACGTCGTCCAAACTACAACATGCACCATCATACCATCCTCCACCACCACCAACAGCAGTCGGAACACTTTTCTCCAGCATTTCCAGTAGCACCAGCACAACCAGAGAGAGAGAGAGAGACTCACACAATCAAATCACAATTCCTTTAGTTCACTTTGGCTTGATTCGGCATAGGCAAAGGCATCTTTCTCTCTTTCTCTGACTCTGTCTGACTTTGTGTATGTTGTATGTAGGACTATGTATTACTGTGTGTACCTATGAGACTCTTCTATGCATGTGCTAAAGCACACAGCTACAGTCAGTAGGAATAGGAACTAACTTGTGTATGTATACATGTGTGTGTTAAAGAGAGAGTCTTTGCCAACAAACTGCTGCTCATAATAAGTCGTCTCGTCGTGTCCTGGTCGTAGTAGAGAAAGCATTCCGTTCAACTCACCGTTTCACTTATTTGGATATGATAGTGATATGTGGAATGTGGATGGGATTAAATAGTAGAAGTAGATTCGTGACATTCTGCTACTGCACAACTGCTATTACTCCTTCTGTACACTGTCACATCATTCTGTGGAAAAATACTCCAGCTCGTGTGCAATATTTTATTGTGTACGGATATAGAAGGACATGTAATACGTCCCAACTCGACAAAGAGTCAAATTTCGTTCATCGAGAGAGAATCTCCAATTTTAAACCAACTCACTACAGATACTCGGGCACGGATCTACTAATGTTAAGGAGGAGTACCTACTACTACTACTTCTACAGGAATATACTTTGTGTAGTACAAAGTACAACACACTATGTCGTATGTAATAGTGAGATGATTGTGAAAAAAGAAAAGTGAATATAAGCGGCTGCTTTCTTTTTCCTTTTGGTTTCCGGATTCTATCTGTCTTGTCTTGCCTTTTCTTGTCGAGCGAACCGCTAAACGGTGAAGAGACCGAAAGGACTCCCAGACTGTTTTATGTACGAATATTGTGACAAATATTGGTTCTTATGAGCATTTATGTTATGTACCTATATACTAATATTGTATTGAGTATTTTAATATTGAACTATTGGTATATTGTAAGACACATCCTGTCCCTTCTTAACAGGAATCTCTCAGTCAGTCCTTTTTGTCTTAGGTTGTTTCCCTTTCTACCGACCATACTCCCTCCGCTCTAAATAACTCACCATTTACA
>JAQFYB010002044.1:0-27430 GCA_034694085.1 Pogonognathellus longicornis | reverse complement strand
GTTAAATGAGTTATTCGGATTTCTGTGTGTACATTGTAATGTAATCAAGAACACCAAACTTCATTTATGATTTACAATGCAACAGCAGTAGGCTGCTGAGTACGTGCAAAACGTATACTAATACTTACTACAGTCCTTATACACACTACACTGTAACTTAGCATTGAAGAAATAAACGGGAAATTCTCATATATCTTTGTGATTCCTGCAAACCTATTTCTACAAAGATAGATAGGTATATTTGTGTATATACCTACTAAATAGACTTTATTAACAAGGACAAATGTATTGGGATGGTTGTGACATGACAGCAATACACTACAACTGTTATTATTATTGCTGCCTGTTCCTACAAATATACAAGAGTAATAGCAATGCTAATACTAATGGCACAGGAATCGTCATTTATCTTTAGCGACCCTGGTACTAATAAAAGGCCTATAACACTAAAATTGACTGGAAACTGCGTATTTACAAGTACTCCTGTGTAATATTCTCTCTCTCGCACGCTGACTGGATTCCTTGTGGGCACTTGTGTGACAATGACATGACAAAATTGTTTCTATTATAATTTCTCTCGTTTTCTAACTTAATCAGGAGTCAAGGAAGCCAAAAACAAATCAAGACTCGCACAATGCTGTTGTTGTAACGACTCCTAGTAAACTGCTACTACTTACTTACATGGAACTATAGCTAAAGTAAATGTTCCAACACTGTGCTACTAAAACTATCACTAAGGCACTAGTAAAGCATCGTAGTACTATTGAAGTAAGTACTAGTGATAGTGTTAGCTGTTTTGTGCGTTGTTCTCAAGTTATTAGGGAGAGTGCATTGCTCGGGCACATTAATACTTTAATACAATAAGCGGAAATAAATTGAGTTGGTTGCCGCAAATGATATTCACGCAGTGCCTGTAGTGTGTACGTATTGTAAACGCAATCGGACAAACCGAATAATAATGTGCTGCTTTGAGAATTTCATAGATCGGATGTGGTGCAATATTATTGCTAGCTCTACTATGTACTACTGGTTGTAATGTGGTGTGGTTGGACTCATTGTTTTGTTGTTGAATGAGTGGGCTTTGTATAAAACTGACTAAATGCTACTACGTTCCTTTTATTACACACAGTATAAAATATACAACTGTTAGTACACATATAGTACACCCATGGTTTGGCTCTGTTTTACTAGGTATGTAGTTTTATTGCATTGTATGTGTTTAGGATTCCTTATACGTAGTGTGTGTATATTGTAGGGACGATGATGAAAATGACGGTGGTATGGATAGATCTGTGTATGGATTGTCTATACATTTATATTGAGTGTGTAGTATCCGTATGTTTAGGTATAATGTATATGGGATTTGTTGTAATCTTTGCAAAGGGGCGGAATTTAATGTGCCAATTGTTTTATCGTGGCTATAAAATATGAATGATGTGCAGCGTAGTACAATTCTGTTACTGTCTGTGTGTATGTGTGCTCTTTGGAAGAGAAACAGAGCCAAATGAAATACGTGGAGAATTGTAGTAGTGTAGAATCGGAGGATAGAGACAGAAAGAGATATGTACGTGTGTGTAGTATTTGGTTTTGTGTGCATCTGTGTCTTGTCATCATGTCTTGCCATGGTGGAATTGTTTACCCGATTTCACTTTGCTTTTTGTCTTTGCTTTTGCTTTTGGCCTAGTAATGCTTTTGTACGTGTATGCATTGTTATATAAATATTACCGGAGAGAGAGAGCGAGGATGATAAAAGTGTGTCGTGGTAGTCGGGTAGGAGAGTGTGGTATTTTCTATATGATGCGAGTCACGAAAAGAAAACTCAAGCAGTCAGCGTCACCACACACAAATTCACTTAGGTAGATACAATGTATATATGTATGTATGTATGTATATAGACCAATGGCTATGCTACGAGTGTTATGTATAGGTTTGAACTTATCAGGTGCAGAGATAAACGGGAGAAGTAAAGAGAGAGAGTTCCGAATGTTTTTGGCATGGTAATACTTAGTAGTGTGGGACATTCTTCCACCGCTTTGAAATGTGTGACATTCATGGTCAGATTGTGTCGCGAGCAGAAGGCTACTCTTTTCTTTTTCTGTGTCATTCCAAATGTTACACGAAGATAAGTATGGTACCTATTCGGGTACTATGAGATATACGTAATGTGAATATTGTATTTATATATGGAGGGAATTTCATAAAGGATATGGGTATGGACATACTAGGGTGGTATTTTACTTAAGTATAGTATAGGATTTGCAAAGGTGGTAGTTGAATGTATGTATGAATGTATGTATGTAGGTATATACAGGCTGGACAACTCTTTCTGTGTGTATGTGTGAAAGACGAAATCCTTTTACAATAAAATCAAGTACACACACATGGACGGGGAGTGTGCGATACAAAAGTTACACTTTTTGCCAAAAATGTTAAAATATATCAACGATACACTGAGAAGTGACTTTGGACGAATTTTTACTATGGAGATCTAAATTTCGCTTGTCTAGTCCCTGTCTTTAGTTCTCTTTCTCACTTTCTCTCCTGGAGACTTTTCTGTAGATTTCTTGTTGGGTTGGTGCACACAAGTCTATTTTGTAGTGTTATATATTATTCCATGCGGTTTTAGTGCGAGTAGTGTACCTACTTATGTGCAGAATTTTTGTAGACAGCAACATATGAGTCTAGTAAAATCGATGGAAAAAAGGAAAGTGGAAATTCCGTTGCATTTCCTACATATTTTCTGCTCCATTCCCGGGTTTTCATCTACCTACGTGAACACCAATGTCATTGTCCTATTACAACTCCTACGAGTCTAGTGTCTACGCCAGTCTTCCTGTCCTTGCATCTGAATAACCCAACGGATCATTTATTTCCTCGTGCAGAGCATAATAAACTCGACTTTTTCCAAGGATTTCACTTCATTTAACTTGAGAGAAAACTTGTCAAAAATAAAAAAGCATTTTGCCAAACTAAACCTCTCCGTACATCATACCTTACGTAAATCGCTAGAGTATGACTTTAGAATGCATTCACGTATGAATTTATTTTCTGTGCACAAAATTGCACAAAGAATTTCACAAAAAGAATTCGTCTTTCTTTGTACAAAGTTATAATTTTAAGCTTTGTTTTATCTCAGGTATAATTTAAAAAGTAGATTTTCTGGCTACATACATTTTCTGAGTTTTATTATTATGTACAGTATGTACGTTGTGTTTTAGGAGTTCAATGAGTCAGTGGAACACTTGGGGAAACTGTTTCAGATTTGCGATCTGTTCGATCGAATTGGAACATTTCAACTTTCTATTTCAGCTGTGCATGTATTTACTTTCTGGGTGACTCTTTCCCTCCATTTTGCTGGTTATGTAGAGCACAGCAGAGTGTTATACTGTGTAACACACACAGAGAAAGTGAGAGAGAGAAACGACGCGAGACTGAAAAGTTTCTTTGGTGGTTTGGTTGCTTTTATATATTATATAGTCATCCCAGCTTTGATTCTGGTTTCATCTGCATGTGGCATCGGATTTTGAAGGAGAACCCCTGTAGAACTGTTACAGCATTAAAATATACAGGAATACTATAGTAGTAGTCTGTAGTAGTGCATGTAGTATGTAAAGTCTCATCGCAATTCGCAACAGCACACTACAGGACACGACCAACCAAGAAATTCTGTCTCGTCACTCTTTGTGTGGACGAAAGGCAAACGAAACTAAACTTGTGACTCAAACGAAAATTCCAAACTTGTCCGTCGAAGAAAACGCTCTTGCTTTTAAGACGAAATTTTGCTCCATTACCCAAAGCTAAACCAGATGTAGGTTTTTTTCAAGAAAAACTTTTCTTCTGCAGATTATGTACTGGCTACTACCCACAAGTATGTAGTGCAGACAGAAACGCCTACTACTCTACAAATGCAATAACCGTGTCAGGTACTACTTTTTCTTTTTCTTTAAAAAGAAAAGTCCACTGTGGCATTTATCATGACGCTCGTACGTACGTAACGTACTTACACTATTTATATTATAAAAAGCTACATACTTAACTTACATACTATACATACGCGTAAAAAGAGTGAGAGAGTTAGAGAGAGAGAGAGAGTACTGCAATAATTTTAAATTGGATGTAAATGTATATAATGTAATGGTGAAACCAAAACGTGTACATGTTCGTGCTATTTTATGCATTCTCCAGTAATTCACACACAGAAATAAAATACGTGTAGCTTAAAATGTATAAAGCAAACACCCACTCATTTCCATTGTCATAGACGTTTTTAGAAACCGCATGGTCGGCATATTCTACTCCAAAACTACTCTTGATTAATGTGTCCACAGTTTCCACTCTATACTCCACATCATGTGCATGTTTGTTTTCACTTTTTATTTCGGATCTGATGTATTCACTAATTGTGAAAAGTGAAGTAGACTGTGAAAATTGTTTGCTGTTACCTACAACCAACATGAACACGAAGAATCCTTTTGGTGTAGAGTATATGTATACTGTGCTTATATATTTGTCAGACAAAGCGTGTATTACATATAGAACCCTTTTGTAATTTATTAGCGGATAGTTTTACGCTGTAGTTGTATTGTGTTGTATATAAATGATTTGATGATCATGAAATTGAAAATATCAATACAGTTTTAGAGTGTATATGTGTTGTGTGTGTCTGTGAACGAATGCAAGACACGAGTTTCTGAGCCAATGCTTGGCATACTCACTTGATTCTATTTACTTGTCGCCATTATGCCCTGTGTGCATTTATATGCATTTTCTTCCGGTTTCTTGCACACGGTACATATTTGCTTACTTGTACATATACACTTCCGAGTCTACCCATCTCAAAACTTATGTATATACACATTTTGTATATAATGCAATTACTCAAATATAATTTACAAGGGTACACTTTGAATTTGTGTAGTATACATACAGTATACTAGACATGTGCAACAACACAAGAGATGGAATCAGTTTTAATTTCATGTGAACAGTTTGTTCAAGCAAGAAAACTTCAACGAATTGATACAATATGCATGCATTTAATTCATATACTGTGTAGTATATTTAAAGCTAATGGAAAAGAAGCTTATTCGGTTCTTCAAACTCCGTTTCGTATTGTAAAAATATTATAACAATAAATAAAATTTAATATAGATTTTAAAGTACTTAGGTATAGCTACATGCTAAAGTATTGGTAACCAAGCCACTCAAGGGACTTTTGTGTAGTACTAGAAGGAGTAAGTCGTGGGTGTATCTGTATTAGTGCATTAGTACTGAATGGTTAAAATAATTTGCTTTAAGTCTTTCTAAATAGGTGGTTATGGTGGGTGAGTAGTTGTAGTAGTTTATGTTTGAGCTGATTTGAGTAAAGCTGTAGATACTTCTTCCTTAGTGGATTGGATGTACATATAATGTACGTACTAGGAGTCGGTGTATTGTGGGAAACGCATATTTACTAATGCGAGGCGCTTGTTGGAGTGAATTGTGTGTACGTAAATAAAGGAACGGCTCACAGGATTTTCATTAGTCAACACGTGCAAGTGGGTTGCTTTTGCTTCAGTCAGTTTCTGTATTGCTGGAAGGAAGGAAGAGTGGCATTCGTCTCAATTCGACTGCTGAATCCACTCATCCAAAAGGATTTTAACTCTCGAGTCGCATTCAAAGCTACTTGAGCGTAAGCCACCATTTCTACACAAGCACTAGCTAATGTACACACTGACAGTCAACATAACACAGCACAGGCTATGGCCAAATGACAATAATGATGTGCATGCCACGGAAATTCTTCCGGGTAGAATCCACACTCCTATGTTCTTCTAGACTTCTATATGGGCTTATGCTTTAGTGCTGCTTTAATACTTCCCTCCTGTAAATATTAGTAGGGAGCACCTAACACAATTCCTCTTTAAGTATTAAGGGTGAAACACAGGAAGGTGTCCTTAACTTTAAACTTCGTTCAAATTGAGAATCCTATTTATTTAGAGGATTATTAATCTGGTAAATGATTTTATGAGGACTAACATATCAAGAAGCGATCTGTTAAAAATTGAAATAACTAAATCATTATATAACATCAAGATTAGAATTGGCATTAAACAACCCTACCCATACTTAATGTAATGGAGCATTGAGTTTAAAAATTATTGATAAAAATGTACTTTTAATGGAAGAATTATAATTTAGAGAGTTGCCAATACAATTGACTAATGAATTCGTTTTTTTGTTGATTTCCAGGTACGTACCGAAATTCATGCGTTTCACTGCATCCTCATAATGTGTCTTGGGCATTGTAGTAGTTTTGATGCGATTTCTTGGAGAAGTCTCAAAGACATTTCAGAAAAGACGGCTGCTTCACTGTCAAGTGTCCCGGTTGTCTAAAACTGGGAATATTATGCATCCTAGCTGCCACAATAATGTCACATACTTTTTCCACATCCTTGTCTTCAACTTTTGGTAACAAAAAAATTATAAAAATACTGCAATGTCTATATATATCATGACAGAATTTTTGGGTACTTCTTATATCTAAACACTAACCTATTTTTCATAAACATAACTTTGATACTTTTCATGGTAGGAAAATATGTTCATCCATGTCTATATTAGATACGTATTTATATTGCATAGTATTCTTGTGTAAGAATATTACACTTGGAATGATGTCCCTATATATTTATAAGCGAAATATGTTGCAAAGGATGCAAAGGATATGCTGGTAGAAACTACGGCTATTGTTTGTGTCCGATTGAATTGAAGTGAATTGAACTGGACCGTACATTTCATAGCATGCCAAGAATAGAAAACGGTTGCTTGTAGCTAAGGCTATTGCTACCCGTAGTATCCCACACCAAAAGAGAGGATTTCGATCCGAATTATTGGCATCGTTGAGAAAAACGGAGAGTATTGGACTCTGTGTGCGGTGTGTGTGTGAGTGAGTCGGCTACATATTATCTTGGTTGCATTGCATGGTATGTTGGTATAGATTTCGGGTAGCCAGTGGCAATAAGGGCACTACTACTACTATCCCACTAAGCAATGGCCAACATTGCAATTCCTAGTGGAGCAAGGAGTCCTAGCTCACTCACAGTATAATAAAATAATGTAAAGTGGTGCGACGTGCCAAAGTAGCTGCATTTCATCTCACTGTACCTTTTTATGACTTTTATTATAAATTTTGACGTTCGCAAAGAATAAGGACGAAGGACGAGGCCATTGACACGAGAGATACAACAACTAAAATTGAACATATGATGAAACATTGAGTATATGATAACATATTATACTTATAAAATATGTATAGACTTAGATATACATAGGCATATAACAAGGCCGTATTTAAGATTCCATTTTGGGAGGGGCAAAATACCATACTAGTACACAAAATTGTCTATTATTGCGGGCAGCGCTAAAAATTTTGGACTTTTTGGTAAAATGACCTATTTTTCCCGATTTCGCAATTGCTCCCTCTGCCCCCACCTATATACAGCCTTGTATATAATATATAGGTACTGCTAAAATAGTAGACAAGACAAACCACCATACCATGACACATATCTGATATACATATGCCTATACCTACATGAATACACACATCAACCACACATAACAAAATACACGTACAGATATCAAGAAGGAATCAGTAGTATGTAGTAGCTAGAATTTGTTGTAGCAGTCCATGAAAATTCTCCAGTCAAGCACAGAGTTATTGAGACTGGGCTGGCTGTGTGCAAAAGCTGTAAGAATGCAATGTGGGCACTTATCTGTAAAAAGTGCTCTTTGCAATTCTCAATGTAATCTATAGCCTTATGATTACTGTGTGTATATATACTTGTATTACTGTTATTACAACTATACATAGGTACATTAGAGTGTATAGGTATATTAAGCATACACAGATATTTACTTTCACTGTTATAAGATTGGAATATGGTTGTAGGTTAGTTATAGTATTTGTGTAGTGCTGAGTAGGTCTTTGAATCTGTTGAAGCATACGACTTCGATATGAACTGACAGGCAGACTGAAATATTGTTCAATGCAAACAGATAGATCTTTTTTCTTATGGTAGTTTATGGAGTAACCACCATACCAAAAATATGTGGGCTTTAGATAGGTATATCTTCTTTAGGGAGGTATTAGTATTATATATAGGGATAAGTCCCTAAGTGTGCGGAAGAATAAGCTTCAGAGAGAGAAAGAAAAGGATGGATTACATTACACATAGTACTTAGGTATAAAGTGTGACGACGACACAACCAACGACGCTGCACTGCACTTACTCAGACTCATACTCAAGTGTGTGCTCAAGTACTGCTGCCTTAACTTCTAACTTGACTCTCTATACCTATACCTAAGCAAAAGTACAAAAAAAGAATTGACACAATGTGTTTAGTAGCTATTTTTAAATTTTTTTATTCAAAAACCATGTATTTATGATATGTGTTAACAATGAGTGTTGTAAGGAATCATGATTAAGGATTATTGTATTCAATTCTAGTTTGTTATTATGAGTCATGCCAAAGAATAATAACTATGATTCTGAAAATTATGAAATGTTATTCTCAAGAGTAATTTCAATTAAAATTCAGATACAAATATTTTTTACAGATTTTGTTTTCAGCAAGGCTGTATCTAGCGGCATGGCGCTAAGACGCGTACCACTCCCCCTCTCCCCGAAATTACAAAAATGGGTTATTTTACTTATTTTACCAAAAAAGTGGCCTACATCGAGAAAAATTTCGCGCCCTGCGCTTTCACATTTTAGTGTTTTTTGTTCAATTTTTTCGCACGGAAATTCTCCTTTATAATATAATTTTGACCTTGGTGCCCCCCTCAAACAAAATCCCGGATACGTCATTGGTTTTCAGATAACGTATTGTAAACCAGGAATTCTTATCTTACATTTAGTATACTAAATCACAATACAGTACAAGACATTTACATTTTACATTTACAGTAATAATCGAGCTTGTCAAATCCATATCTATAAAATTTTATAAATACAAAAACAATATGATTACGCTTAGATTGGAAAGGTGTTGAATTTAAAAAATCTGTTGTTCTATGTACGCAGTATATTATTAGAAAATCAATAAACCATAAAATTGCAGTACATAATTCAAAAGAACTCTTTTAAAGGTTATAATTTAAACAGAAGCACAACTATTGGTGAAAAAGTGTGCTAGGATTGATGGAAACGAACATTAAAAGATGGTTATTGTATATCATTGGAGATAAGTTGATAATAATATGACTATGAATGACTATTGTGATTCTCCATCATAGGCGATGATGCTACGTTACGCTAAAGAAGGATGAGACACATACCTCGATAATATTTGCATGTTTACCTCTAAAAGTATATCTTGAACGAACCACATTTGTATTACTGGTACTACTCCTTTGGCTAAGAGTGTACATTGTAGAGTGTCAGATGGGAAAACTTATCTTGGAAAATGGACTGTTTGTATAAACATATATCCCTACTGTAATATGAGATATAAGATCTGTGTGTACAAAGTGCAGACTGAGTATAGACACTCCGTGCTAAAATACACATAAAGGAAGCCGACAAACGAAAAGAGACGAATAAGAAATGACGAGATTTAGTCTGAGAAAAGGTTTAAAGTTGTGTAAGGACGAGAAGGCATGGTGGAGACGAGCAGAGCACAAGTGTCAATAAGAATGGCCATTATACAAGACGTTTAGAGTCTTGACATTTTCCTTTCATCACTTTAAACGAGCCATAAGCTTGTTTTCCTTATTGTTCCCGAACGGCACATTTTTCAACCAAAGTCAACTCTTCTCTTCCGCTCACTTCCCGTCTTCTGCCTCTCTCCCGTCCAATCCAGTCAGACTCACTTTCCCGAGTACTCTCGTCCGACATGTATATAATCCCATGTGTAGTCTCACTCTAACCATACACATACATACCTATAAACTCCATGCATTCTCTTACTCTTTTACTTTACTCGTATTATACTTACTCTCTTTCTCTTAGCAACGCTTCTCCAGCGTTCCATGCAGTACAGTAGCGACCTAGTACCTACTGCAATGCTTTTAACAAGTTTCTCTTACAACACTACTCCTTTCTTTAGTGTTAGTCCACGTAGTTTGGGTGACTTTATTTCATATTGCAGTTAAAAAGCACACACAGGGATATACTTTACAGCTATATACACACAGAGAGACACTACACGACAATACTACGTTGCAATATTACCCAAGTAATTCCAAAAGCCCACTTGACTTTCCTTTTTCCATTATTATTCTCAAGTATTATTCCTTTCTTTTCCTATTATTCCCTTTTGTACGCTATACTACTCTATGTTATGTGCATCATGGCTTTTTCTAGCTACTTTTCCGCCCTACATCACTTTTCCCATTATGAACACTCTTCAAACAAACACTTCGTCTCTGTACACTTTCTTTAGACGCCTACCTTAGCTACTCCTTTGTATAAAGTCATTTTCATCCTTGTCAAATTTGTGCAAAAGGATGCATTTACTTTTTAAATCCCGATGTATAATTACATATATAATGTAGTCTATTGAGGATATAGCATATCCTATGTAAAATATTCACATGTTCAAAAAACTTTGGTTTGTAAGTAAAAACAGATTGAAAATTCATCTTGAGAGACACGATGTTTTGTCAGAGGGAAAAGTGAGTGTGCTTGGAAAGGATAATTTTCTCACGTCTGTTTGAAATACATATAGCAATCTCTAATTACACACTGGCCTATTTTAGTGTTGGCATCGATTCATCACTTTACAGTGTGAGAACGCAAATTTCACACGTGGAAATCCCGACGAAAGTTTTATGGCGCTCATGAAGGAAATCTATGGGAAAAGCAATTCAGATGGTAATTCGGATGCCATTTAAATATGTAAGCGTCTATTAGCAAAGTATGTAGGTACAACGTTGAAGATTGTATGTGTCTTGTGACATGACTCTTGTACGCTTCTATACATAGTCTAACACAAACTCTGTATTCATCTATACCTTTACATACATATTTGTACCTTGTACGAGACCCCTTTTAAATTTCACGAGGCGACACATACTACACATAGTGTCACAGAATGGTTTTGCACGGAGGAGAATGTCTCGGGGTACGAAACGTGAAAGAATTGATCACGTTCTGCACATTCATCCCCATTCTCCTTAGCCGATTAGTTTCCCACTGATTTTACTACATTTAGTAAAAGATCAACTACTGCTACTCCTTTGTACTTACGCTGATTACATTGGCACACAGACACACAGATTCGCAATTTGTCTACAACTATTAGCAAGCATTCAGTATTATTACTACATATACTTTATACAACTGACTTAGTCTAATAATATATAGCAAAGTAATACTTTGAAGGAACATTAATATCATGGAGACGATTGCAGTATTAGTATTAGTATTACTAGTGGAAGTAGTGTCTCAAGTAGTTTGCTCATGGGGAGAGTGAGTGGTGAGTGAGTGAGGAAGAGTCTTTAGCCATATTACAATTATTATGTAGGTTCTAAGGTCTTTCTCTCTGTTCTTAGCTTCTCATTTCATTTCTCTGGCTTGTGAGTTAAGTGGAGGAGTATAAGTAGGAGAGTAATGTAGGGGAAAGGAATCAAGTCAAGCCAAGTCTAATGGGCTAATGACCATTTGTGCTACCGAGTGCATTTAAATTCTAAATGACTATGCACACTGCACATTTGCTACTCCACACAATCCTACCAACAGTAAGTGCTACACTACATACACACTCACACACAATCCAAAATAATGTAAGGCCAAATATTTACAGGGAAGAGTACCTATGAGGTATTTGTACGAGGAATATATACATAGGAGGAAAAGATATGCCGCCGCCACCACATGCACCACATTACAGGATTAAACCATTTCCATACGAGTCTGCTTAAACCAGAGAAGCTTTAATTGTGTAGTAGTACGAGTGTTACTATACGACTGTGTTGTAAACGATCGTAAAACAGCTTGAGAGAAACACACACGGCTTTATATTTTACTAAGATCATCATACATGCAATTTACATTATGGTGTGTTATGCTTATCTTTAGTTCGGAGTAAGTAGTTCACATCATTGTATACTCATTACGTAAGAGATACCTAACCAACGTATATATTGCCAGTAATGCTACTAAAGTTGAAGATAATAATTTCAGATTTAAAATAGGTACGACAACACATGAAGTGCAAAAACGTATTCAGTTAACATGAAAATTAAAAATTGATCACATCTGTTAAATTTGTGTAACTAATAAAATATTATGACCAACAAAATAATAAGAGTGCTCAAAAACTCACATTGTCTAAATAACGTGCTATGAGAAAGTTCTAATTTCAATGTATGGCAAATATTTTTTATTCACAATTTCTACTAACCGAAACCTTTTAAGCTACAAACTTACAAACCTGGGCATAGAAAATTAAAAATTTCTGTACGTACTTACTAATATGTATTTATATATACTTATTAGAACGGGTCAAGTTGTACCTACAATAATGTGCCCTACATGCAATATTATGGTTTAAGTATTTATGTATTTAATAATAGGGTATGATATTGATACGTTCAACAAGAGTAGAACAATGAAGACCCAGATACTTGTAGGTAATCTGAGTTCATTTCTATTCTATGAGTTAATTTGAAAAATAATGAAACATACTTACCGACCACCTAGGTATGCAGAGTTATATTTCTCAATTCTTAATCTTATTCAGCGATTAAACATTAAAATCAAGTATTTAAATATTATCTTACAATTGGTGATCGCACTATTGTATGAGCGTGCATAAGTGTTTCTCAAAAAATTTGTTAAAAGGATTTAATGTTTCAGCGTGGCTTACGTAATCACTTTTGCCTTAATCACGAATCATTAAAATAATCGTTAACTTATAGGCACACACATTCAAAGTTATTCCCTATATAAATACCACACAATGATGATGATATGCTTTACTCTACTTTTACACTTGTACTGTGTACCGTGAATATAAGATTGGGGTTTAAAGGGGTGCGGTTCGGAGTGGAGACAGAGAAACAATGTTTATTGACTAGTGAAATGTTCATTTCCATAAAAAAGCCGAGCTTTGCCGAAGAATTTGTTATAGCTTGACATAGTAATAGTGTTCAGGAATTCGTTTTGTTTAGCGGGTGATGTTATAGTTATGAGCAGTTCACAGTACAATGACGTTACATGATTGTCTCCCATATAATTATAGTAATTCGACAATTTCTGGGTTGACAGTTAAATTCTGTGTGAGATATTCGTGGAGAATCTGGTTGTTAGCTCGTTGAAGAGTCTCAACAACATGTGCATGTGTTTGAGGACAACCAAGCAAGCATGCTTTGCTACAACTTACAACCACCACATGCAATCAGACTTATTGTTAGACACAGACATTTAAACTCGACATACATGCACACGTTTCCTTATACAATACACCATAATTTTATACCAGAGAACACCTACACAGCTATATTTTATGTTTTTCTTAGCCATACTAACTTACTTTATGTATAAATTAAGATATACCAAATATTACATAATAATTGCTAGGGAATTTATAGTAGAAAGGTATCTGTGTAGTATTTTACTATAGAGAATTGCTTTCAGTATCTAGAATCTATCTATAGGTTTTACTACGAACATTGCTATATCTGTGGAAAGTGCTACGTGTGCGTCTAGTGTGTACAGCGTGTATGCATGCAAAATGTAAAAGAGAGTTAGCGTAAACGGCGAAAGCGACGAGCAATATAATAATAATAAGAGCGGAGCAAAAACATAAATCAGGAGGAAAAGCCTCTTTCCACCTTGTTGTAAAATAGGAAGAGTGAAATACTACACAGGCACCTCTTCTCCAGCTACAGAAGAATACATTGCTCTTGTCTTTTCTATATTATGGGGAGACAAGACACACACACCAGCCAAAACGCAAGGCAAGGGAAGCCATCCTTAATAATACGACATGCCAAATGAATACAACACACACAGAGACATAAAGACACAGATAGTCTAACTTTTTGGCATCATATGCTCTATTTCAAATTAGAATTTAATATATTTCCTCTGCCCTGCCTTAGAGTAGAAGTAAGTATGTATCTCTTTTTCCCCATATACAACACAGATACACTACTGGAACCCTTGACTTGAACAACTAAAATGCGTGAACGTACATATATCATCATGTGTACACGCTTTTTTAATCCTTGCTCCGTGCTATGTAATATTTACAGCTGCATACTCATAGGTAGTACCTATGTAACACACTAATACAAATCGTAATAATGCCACCTCCATTATACAACTATACGCTTGTTTTACATACTAAATGTCATCTGCCGCAAAATTACTTTTAATGTAGCAACATAGTGCACACGAAGAAAAGAATGTCTTCTTACGCATTTACTACTGTTGTAATGCTATTACTCGCACAAGTCAAGCCCTAGAAATATTTTTACGGTTATAGCTACTACTACACTTTTATACACCATGCGACACTGACCTGTGTAGGAATGCACACACTGTAATAATAATAACACAAAGCAGAACAACAAGGAAAATAATATATCACAAAAAGCTACCCATCTTATATACCTAGGTAGACAGTAAGTTTTAAGACAAAATGCACTATATGTGTGTAAGTGTGTAATACACATACTATGTATGTGTGAAGTGTATACCTAGAATACCTACATATAAAAGCGTTGGGAAAGCACACAGACTGCGTGTTGTGTTATACACTACACACATAGTGTATAGTGTGAGTCGTATTATGTAAATAGTGTCGTGAGATTTTCAAATGCGCTTTGACAATGTTGAAATGCCTTTGGAGAACACAGTGTTCGTATAGAATCAAAGAATTTTAACAACGTTGCTGGGAAACGTATGTAATGTGTGTAGTTGGGATTAGAAATAGAGCGTGAAATGCGTATTATGTTGTGTGAGTCGCCTGGAACATAAAACAGAAGGAAAAAGAGAGCGGAAGAGACTTCCCTTTGCCTACTACACACACTCTCTCAGACTATGTCGTTCCTTCCTTTTCTCTGTAGTATCTCTCTTTCTGTCTATGTGTACCAGTAGTGTATCTGTACTACTATTATTGTGTAGTGCACTAAATATGTAGTATAGGAGCATGTGAGTCTCTCTGAACTGCAAAAAAGGAAAGAGACACAGAAACACAAAAACTTGTCATGTATTTACAAGAGAGCTGCACAAATCCTTATTATTACGTCTGGGAGCGCTCTTTTTGGTTGTTGTGTGCTTCTTCGACTATATTATAAAATGTGAGCCTGTTCTATGTACATTATAACTGGAGGAGTATAAAGTAATATGTGTACTATAATATGTGGGTTTGGTTTGGTTAATGGCAGACGACATCAGCAAGACAAATTAGTGACTGTGGAATTCGACTTTGGAATTTGGAATGAGAATGTGAGAGGAAAAGGAAGGGAATAGCTGTAGGAGTATGGAAGGCACTGGTACATAGTGCACAAGTATAATATTAAAATGGGAAATATGTGTACGTCATGTTATGTGGCATGATTATTATTGGTTAAAGCTTCTATAAATGACGACGAGTGGTGTGGTATAAGGCATAAGGTAGAAAAGAGCTTCAACAACCCGTTTGTTCCTTCGTAGTCGTCCTCGTTCCCCGCACCGCATCCTTTAGATTATTATTATATTATTACTCACACTAAAATGAAACTTTCATCTCTCTTTCTAAATGTATATTCTTTTATATACATTAGACAGCTACTGTGAATAAAGTGCATAGTTTGTGTATAGCGAAAGGAAAAATTCCTTTTGAATTTCCACATGTGTACCTATACTTATTTCGCTACACTCTGTGGCATTTTCGGGAGACATACTAATAGTGTATGTTTTGTATGAAGAAATTCTATTGGAAAAAGAAAGGGTTGAGATGGTTTCGGTTTTTGATGCTCGAGACTCCGAGGTGACTCATTCACATTCATCCGAATTTTATTATTCTAAAGGTTATTTATTATTGCCCATAATCGCAGAGGTAATCAAAAGATTATTTGCTGAAACTACGTTCTGTCCCCGTAGTGTAAATATATACGACACGAGTGCTGATTTTTAAGCAAACAATAATATGTATATTCATATGCAAGAATATATAGCACATTGCATACTAATAGTGTATAGTAGGAATAGCATTTATTACACAGTGTATATAGTGTATGTATATTATATAGCGCATGTAAATGTATACAGTAGTTTGAGAGCAAAATAAAAGCACAACACACTGTATGCTTAAAAATAAATGATGAAGTTTTAATTACGATTTATGTGTGGAGAAGGATAAGGAAGAAACAGAGCAAGGCACCAAAAGCTGCATAATAGGCTGTGCTTACAGTTTTTAAAATCTGACAAAGTAATTCATTTCGTAAATTAACAAACGTCATTAGTATTCACATTCCGCACATGCAATCCAGTAGACCATTAGTTGCGGTATTATGACAATAATGGCATAACACTCTGTCTTTACACGTAGTTCCACATTAGACGTACCTATAATATACACACGGCAATATGAGTACAACACATTATACAGATAAGTATTTATTTACATGGCTGACAGCTCTTGGTGTGTATCAGTCTGTTGAAAGTATAATACCACTACCTTGATTTAATTTACACTGTATAACCAGCCTTTCTAGGTGTATGGGCACGAAAGCTACAGTTTCAGGTAGCTCTTGCTGTATAAGTACATTCAGTTTACGTTCCTACTACACTATTTGTTAATTTCCAAGCATTTATATACGCAGTGTGTGCAAAATTTCGTGTGTGTGACCATTATCGCAGAAAGTGGCTGAGTAGGCTCAAGAGGAGATTGCATGCGTGTAAAAACTCATAACGTACCTAATAACAACTACACAAAGGAAAATAATATACCTAGAAAGTATTTACATTCAAGCTATAAATAAAAGGGGTGGTTGACTTGACTTTCCTTGCCTTCCTCATTCCTGTATAATGAATTTGGCTATTGGTGTATAGTTTCTGAGTGTACAGGTGACTATTACTAACTATTTATAATGTAAGGTAAATGTACGTGCAGAAAGTGTAGGCACATGCCTATAGTATTGTGAGTTTCATTAATACTGTCGTGGATCAGATAGCAAAGTCAAATTATGAACTTTCCGAATGTTGTTTTCTTCTTAACTAGTATTTGAGTGCTAATGTGAAATTTAGTGTCTCATATATATTCATTCCTTTTACACTACTATTACTACTACTAGAATCTTCGTATCTTACACATATACAGTAGCTGAGTAGATTGTCATTCTTCGGGGTTTAGGTGGTTTGTTCAGTTTGTTTGTTATAAGAGTTTTAAGAGTACCTACATGTACATGTTGTGGCATAAATGGTAGTGAAGTAGATAGAAAAGTAATTAAAATCAATCTGACTCTGATAGAAAATGTATGAAGAAGTGATATTTACAGACTACATACAGTAAAAAATTGAGAATTACAATTTTGCCAAAAATGTACTTGCTTTTCCTTGTAATTGCAACATAAAGAGCGATGTAGAGTAGAATCTACTTAGTTTTATTAAAATAATAAATACTTCGACAGGGAATAATTTTGTAGGACTTCCTGTTAAGAATTGTTGCTTAATATTTTCGAAGCAATAAAGGTTACAGGTTATTAAATAATTTTTGTGTAACCATTCGATTTTTGATGTGAGTGACTGGTGAAGGTGCAGGATACACAATAGTTTAGATGCAGACCTTTTGCAGATATTATTACGAAATATTGGAAATAAAGAGTTATTTTTGAGTAAGGTAGATTTAATTCAGCTGCTGTGATAGATATTGAATAGGAAGGGTAGTAGTAGTAGTAGTAGTTTTGTGGACTGTGTGAGATGGAACATCATTCAGTTAGTCAGTAAAGTCACGTCAAGTTCCGGCAGGCAGTCCAACTCATAGTTTGGTGAAATCAATAACTCCCCTCGAGCCTAGGACCACACACGCAAACATAATCATCTCTCGCTCTCTCCGACGCTTTTTCTCTTTCTCTCGCTTATTTTCCAAAACTTGACTGACGGCCTGTGTGCTGGACTGAGACTTGTGCTTTAAGAAAGATTCAATACACATACCTTCCTACTTCACATGCTATTACTATACTACTCAAGAGAACGACTGTATATATACACACTGTACCCTATCCTCCTCCAGTGTATACGGAACAGCATTTCAAGACTTTGACTCAAAGTAAAAACACCCAAATTCAATGCAATCCTTTTCCAACCAATCCTACAATAATACTAGTGTTTTTGACTCAGACAAACTTTCTCGTACTTATGGATCTGTAAATGGCCCAGCAAACACGAGAACTTCTTCTCGAGTTTTGAAATCTATTCAAAACAAATATTGGTTTATCTGACCTGTCGCAATGGCCGGAGTAACTGCACCTATAATATAAGTAACTACTAGACACGAATCTCATAAATATAGATACTAGTTTTATCAAAATATTTTCAAAAAAATGTCCTATATCCATTAAAATTATATTTTATGCAATTTCCGTCACGCTTATCACTTTACCTTTTATTTTAATGAATTTTTTATAATTATATTTCACCAGGGAAAAAAATTATATCTGATAGTTAAAGTTAAAAATTTATTAGATACACAGGATAAAAATTTGTTCGTAAATTTAACCAACACATTTCAATTTAATTTTGTTGGGGAAAGTCATAAGGTAAAAAAGCACTCGAGCGAAAAGTTGTCTACGCAGTAGAAAAATTCAGTTAATGTGTCGTTATATTTATAGCATGGCTCTCTCGTGCTAAATACATGCGAATGAATGAATGTGAAGGAAAATGCTGAGAAAGTGGTGCTGAGATAGTCGTATGAGGTTGTTCACGGACGATTTACGACATTTTTTCATTTGCTTACTGTGACATTACAATTGGAGGCTACATGCACTCAATATGTAGTAATAGCAACTTTCGTCCACTCTCCACGACCCACCACCAATAATAATGGCTCTAATGGTACGTTACACACACACACACAGATATTACACTAACCCGAATGCGAATGCATTTATAAGTAAAAGTGGAGGCGTGTGTGCGTATCCCAAGAACACACTTTGAATTCGACCATAGAGTATCACGAGCATTGTGAGTAGGTACTACAATCCTATAAAACAGCTAAGTGCTGTAAGTACATAGATTCTCATCGTATACTTATACTAACGTTATTATTTAAAGAAGGGAGTGAGCCTTCCCTATATATTCCTTACATGTAAACTATATATACCTATGCACACTCTAATTCTGCTAATACATGGAGGAGAGTGTAATACTCGAACCACCACAAGACTGACCATTATTACAATAGTAAAGTACATTGGCCGGGAGAGGAAAGGCGAGAGAGAAGAAAGTAAACGTAAACTTAAGGGAAGTCATAGTAATAATCTAAAGAAATGGAATGACATGACTCGGAGGAATGAAATGAACGAAAAGAATCAAATGGAATCAAATGAGAATGGCAATGGAAATGGCCCTAGTCATCCCTGGCAAAATTGTCCAGCCCAATTCAGTTCGGCTTTTCACAGAAGCTTCAGATGCTTTTAGCCCATCCAATATCCAATTGACTATATGTAGGTACCTCTATACACACGGCTAAGAAACACACACCGCCATGCCATGCATGCATACATCCAGCAAGGAGAGCCAGAGTCAGCTAAATCTAAAAACTAAAGCTATTTAGTAGAGTGACCCTTCGGGTTTAAGTTTGCCATGTAAAATATACCCTCCTCCATATAACTCGACACTACATAGGTACTACGCTATATACAGTTTAACCAAACCAGGCAATGCAAAGCAAACAGACTTTCCCGTCCCGAATTTAACATTTTGGCTATATACATGAAAATATATGTGAGAGATTCATATACAAACAGTAGAATATACACAGAGGTTCGTATAAAATTGAAGTTTACGTAAACGAAGTCAAACCGATGAGGTTTCTTTCTATACACTGCCTGTGTTCAGTGTGTACTCCTAGCACATACGCTTCGGCTCTTTTCTCTTTACTTACTACTTGTAAATGTAAACGGAGAGAAATACTTGTATTCTGACAACGACCACGAGGAATTCACGTTTCCAGATAAGCGATCATAAAATTTTATTTTTCCACTTCCGACTCGTTGGGAGAAGTAGGAGCTATATATAAACTGCACAACTCGTTGCGTCCAAACGGACAAATCAGGAAATGTCCACTAATAACATGTAAAGTAAAAACTCTTTAGGGCTACTACGTATGTATTCTCCTCCCAAGTCTTTTCCTGTAGATGTAATTCTATTACTACATGAAGTCTCATAATATCTCTTCTTATTACACTGTGTGAGTGATATGTGGATTACAACGTTATACTTCTAGGTATAATATGTGAACAAGGGCATAAGCCATTACTAGTAAATATACAGAGCATTGAGCACACATATTGTTCATACACACGTGCGATTATAGTTTTCTTTGTGATCCGTCTGTCTCTCTCTCCTGGGCCTGGCCAGTCCACAAACAACGTCACTACTATTACTTACCACACATTATTCCATCTTCAATTGAATTTCCTTGTTATGGAATAGAAAGGATGTAAAAGTCCTAACCTTACTATTAAACGAATAATAAACTAGGCACTCCTACACTTATATTAACGATTTTCACCATTACACATTACACTTACTTATATACGCATATTAAATGGGAAATGCATTATTTGTGTGTAATAAGTGACGAGAAACCCGGTTTTACTTGGAAAATGTCACAAAGAGTGTACATAAAACTAAAAGTGTTACATTTAGCCTTTATACATAGGTTTATACTGTAAAAACATTCTCGTTCGCAATTCGTGTATAATGCACGAAGAATTATTTAGGAAAAGCTATAGGTATAATGTACATTACTTTTAGGGAATGCGAACGTACGTATTTGTATATATAGGGTTACTAGGTACTAAAATTTTGCACGTATTCTTTCTAATTCGTCGTAAGTAGGAGAGAAATAACTGGGCAATGCAACATATGCAAGGAATAATATATTAGGGAGAGAAAGAGGCATGTAGAAGAAAGTGGTCGTCATTTGTGCTGAAACGTAAACGACTAAAAAAGAATTATTGGCAATTTGAGACGGTGCATATAAAACATAGTGGAAATGGAATAATAACTATCTGGCATGGAACGCTTTATGAGTTACGACGAAAGGTTGACTGGACATTGCAAACTATTTGATAATAGCTCTCTGGGTTTAACTGCTGCATACATGTATGTATGTATGAAATTGGAATGAAATGGAGAAAGAGAGAAAAGAGCCAGTGCCATTATTGTACAAGAAGAGAGTCTTCCATATTCTTCCAACACTAGCGAATGACCCAGTTGCTTGTTAAGACTGCATATCCATTTCGTCATAAAATATACATTTTTATTAGCTCATAAATTCTCCGTGTAACTAATCGAGAAACTCTACTAACTGTTTGTCAGCAAATGGAAATGGTTTATTATTAGTTGTCTTGAGAGAGAATGAGAATAGTAAAATATTATAAGAGAATAACCTTTATAAAGGGAAAATGTATTGTATACATAGCGTGTGTATGGGGCTATCTAATACACAATACATTCATTATACTACATCTACATGCTATACACACCATACAGGTAAGTGTGTTATTCTTCAGCTTGTTAATTCAAGTGAATCACGTTTAAATTACGTAACTCATTAGATAACCAATCATTTCTCCGTTTGATGTTCTACATTTTCATTTGAGAGCGTAAAACTGGTGAAGGTAAAGAATATGGAAAACTAATAGCACAAACGAGTACGTATTTATGTGTGTAATATCCACAAAACCATAAACATAGCCAAATTACTTCTACTACATTACGGATATAAGTAGGCATATACGTCTGTGTTTGGTTGTAATATTGTGATATATGGTTTTTGCAGGTTTGTAGAACTAATGTTATAATTACTGAGTACTACGGAGTATTTTACACACACATGCTACAACCACACGGCCAGAAACGTATACTACTGGCATGGCACCTTGTTAATAGTGCAGTAGTATTTTCTTGAGTGTCTTATGTAACGTTTCGCAGTAGGAAACATTAAAATATATAATTGAGAAGCAAAGCACGCTCTCTTCTACTTCTTCACTGACTCAAATGCACTACGAAATATTGTCTCAGCTGTGTTTTTGTATGTGTGGTACTTGCTACTTTCTTTATGTACTCTATTCTACATGTATTACACAGCTTTCTTTACATTTTCTTATATATTGCACCAGCGGATCATTTATTTCCACCATTTACATTGTTGTTCTATTGTATACATAGTAATACTAGTAGTATGCTAGTAAAATATTGTGTTCGAGTTACTACACTATGATAAAAACAAGACGTCGTGAACAAGATGTGATAAACAGTTGGAAACAGTCCGAGGTCAGCCATAGGGTAGCGAAATAAATATTTTACAGTGCTATACAATGTGTGCTTACAAATAAACTTCATGTCTGTATTAAGCTTGGGGGTTTCAAAAATTATTTTTACTCTATCTTGTGTAAAATATTAGAAATGAAATTTTAGAGATGCCTATAGGTGTAATAAAACAAATGCCAAAGAGTCCCTTATTAAAAGGTGCTGCTATGTATGAGAAAAGTAATTTTGTGTAGTTATAATATTGCAAGCGTGAGAAACCCTGGTTTTGGCAAGGGTGATATTATAGTTTGGTATAAACTCTCATTTTTCTGCTTGCAGAAGCCACAAAAGTGGCAACTGTCAAGAACAGACTTTGACTTTGCCATTATTTTCTTTGTTTTCCTTTTTCTGCTAACATAGGGAATTTCTGTTTTTGTGAATGTAGATACCTAGGTTAAAAGCACTGTAGGTATAATCATACAATGAAATCATCAGAATGCCAGAATATTCTCTACAATTGCAAAACTGCAATATTTTTAAGGTCATTTCCATTCGCTACAGAAACATGATTTTTTTTAACTTTTTTTACAGTGATTATATTTAATCATGATATTACAAATCTCATATGTTTTTATTATGTACATACCTAAGTATGTAATTCATCTTAAATAGTGTCCACTCGAGCATGTATCAGTTTACATTATTTTTTATACTCATGTACTTAAAAACTCGTTGCGTAGAGTATCACTTAGTGTATTTTATTTGTATTTTGTATAGAAAAGTATGATACTCAAAATATAATAATAAAACAACAATGTATAGTTTGTAAAGTCTCTGTTAGTCTTACTATTTCATTCAAACAGCTTTTGACTGTCGAGTCTCGAGTTTGAATCGGATTTGAACTTGTCGAGAGAAAACTATAGTATTATTATAAACACACTGAACTGAGTGACATGGCATTGTTGTTTTGATTATCATCTTACTGTCATAGCTTTCGTTTTGTGTGTCACTCGTCCATTTCATTGTTTGATGTAGTCTGAAAGCAAAACAACAGCATGAAAAGAATATTAGACAGGAGATACAGTCTTCTCTTCGCTGAATACGATGAATATTTTTATTCTTGTACGCTGATGCTGCTGCTACGCTGCAGTATTGTCTCATAGAAAACAAGCATTACAACAAAACATTGTTATTTTACTACGATATCATATAAGAAAGCAATAAGCTTGACTCATACAATATTTCTCCATCATATGAATCACGAAACTTGTAAACGCTATATTATAATAAGAAGGAATACGACTATTCTACAGAAAACTGGCAAACAAAACAGGTAAAAAATAAAAGCAGCATAAATACTTTAGCTGCTGACGAAGCTGATTCTAAATTTTCTATTGGAGCATGATACTGGTCTATTTATACAGAGATTGTTAAACTGGACAAAATGCTAACAGGGTTCCATAGTTAAATTTATTGAATAAAAATGGCACATGTATTGCAATTTCCATTAGTATGATATCAGGTTATCATATCAGTTATCAGTATCAGGTGCATACAAATAAGTTCATATTTTATACACAGAAAACAAAATGCACTAGCTGGTAACTGAATATATAAAGGGAGAAACTGATATAGTAATTGTTTTGTTTAGTCTTTTTGTTTGTTATATAAGTAAGAAAACACGCATACACCATACTGGAGTAGGAAAGAGTGTAAAGAGAGTGCTGTTGTAATGTTGTGCATAGAAGAAATGAAAGGAAGAAGGTAAAACTCCGAAAAGTTGTGCGCTCCACTTGGTTTTTGCGTTGCTCTCTCTCTCTTTCTATTCATTTCCAGACGATTTTCTCGACTTCTGTTTCATTTAAAAAGTCGTGTCTTGTCTGTTCGCAGAGATGACAACTTTTCGTATAATTTTTCAATACAGTCGACGAGCAAGGGCCAAAGGAGGACTTACAGAAAGAATACTGTCTCTAAGCATTACACATATTATACACCTACCCTTATATATATCTGTACTTTACACAAAAACACTCCTAGTATAGTATACTATATTTATACACACTTCTCCACAGTATCTTTATACATAGAATGTATATACATATAAGCATATTATACTCTTTTACAAGTAAAGAAATGTCGCCGACGAAACGAAAGCCAGGCGAAAATGAGAAAGTGTTTCACTCTCAAAAATGGACTCAATTTAATCAACATAAATATCTCACTAGGGATATTCCATTTATGACGTGGCACATTTCATTCGCAATAAGCCAACTTTGGAAATTATTATTGCTCCTTTTCCATGACTTGTACAAGTTTCTCTCGCACCATGCAAACCCTTCTGTAGAACTACTACTACTAGCACTCATATTATTATTACTACCGCAATTCCATCCCTACTCTCTATACCATAGCTACATACATACACCCTAGTCATCCTATGTAAACCATAATGTGGATATTCAATTCGCTGTCTTAATGTTCGCTCTCGCTATCTTCTACAGATAGTAATAGTAGTATCACCAGATGAAACACCACTAGCAAATGAAATAGAACTTTCCCTGTGCATACAATACATACAGACATATCTGTACAGGCGGCAGAAGAAAAGCGAAAGTCTTTCCACAATTCCACTAAAGAATATTACGTGCGATTACTCCTAGTTCTAGTACCACTACCTTTGTCTAGAACTAATATTAATTCTACACTTACTTACTACTATAGATATTATAGACACTTCTAGTATGTCTATTGTATGTACAAAGGGCAAATATAGTAAGTAAATGAACTTCTTAGCTTTAGCGTAACAAAGCAAGCCAGTACTACATACTTTTACACTATTGTACTATATATGCTAATGTTTTCTTACTATAAATTGTCATCTTGCTTTGCTTTAGCAAAGGCGTGAACGGGTAAAGTCAAAGTGAAATGAAGTCGACTCATAAAAGTAGTTGACAACTTTGTGGCCACTTTTCTTCCGTTGTGTTAGCACCATGCAACAATACGTCTATACAGTCTCTGCCCTTTTGTAAGAGTAAAAGATACCTTTTTATATGACTGTATGTGTTTTCTGACTTTACAATAGTCCATTCTCCTTTTGTACGTATACTTACATGGCATTATATAAGTACGTGTATTAAACAGAGACAAAGAGTGTGCACATTTGCTGCTAGTTTATTATTATTACATTGCATTCTGTGCAATATGACACTTCTACAGATACTTATACAATGCTCAGTGTATATAAATGTTGAGGCACAGTAAAAGAGTAGTTCATATTGAATGTATAGCTAGTATAAAGTGATGGTGTGTGAGAGTGCACACTAGTCGCACATAATATTATGCATTTATTGAAATGAGAATGGAATTAAACGGAGCTACCCATCTACCTATACACTTAAATGGCGAGTTTGTCCCGTATTTATGTGTAGAATGAAAACTAGACATAAATACACTCCGTTTCAACCCAAGTCTCATCATTTACTGTTTATACAGTATAATAAACTCATATCTGCCCGTAAATATGCAACAAAGAGTTTTACTCTAAGCCAAACCACGAGGAACAATACGGCTGTAATTTTGTTGAATATACTCATGCTGCTTGTACTTTACAGTAAACAGCTATACACTTACAGAATTACATAGAGTGAGGATTTGAGTATGCGGCTGACTATGAGGGTGACGGTGACGCAATGATAAAGAAACTGCAACCCTCCATAATATTATATTAGTCGTAGTTCAGTGTATTGCTAATATAACATAACTTGGCTAAGGGTTCTTCCCTGTATAAAGATAATACAGTGTTATTGTTTCGTGTATTGATATATAGTAGGATATTGTAGTATATATAAACTGTGTATTAACATCCCGGGCGTCTGTTCTGTACATTGTGTTCGTTTGGGATTGCCACTAATACAATTCTGTTGAGTGTAAGTGTACAGATGCAGATGTTTAAGTTTGCTCATTATCATTGAATTCAATTAACACAGCTTTTCATTTGACTCTTGTGATTTATCACGGGAGAAATGAATGAAAGGGAATAATAGTGCAAACGAACTCACACACAGCATCTATCTAGATACACTTAACTAAATACAAAGTTTTACTACTAAAGAGCAATAATATTGCCGTATGCAATGGAAATGGAAGTCATCCCGTGTAAAACACAAGTCGTTTTATGTGTGTGTATGTGTGTGTGGGACATTATATATAGGAAGAGTCAAAGTCAGAGAGAGAGAGACTTTTACCGCCCACCTGCTGAGAGATGAACTGCATTTCTGGGATTATTTCCCCATCAAATTGGATCACACCATTACGCATTCACATTAGTAGTCCTCACGAAAGCCAAGGCGCGATGGAAGAAAGATGCGATGATAATACGCGATAGAACGATGAATATCTCGAGTAAATGGGAAATACGTACATTCGCTAATCCTGTCACGTCTATGCTAATGGCAACACATTTACCATTCAATTCCCTATAATACATAATGTGAGTCTTGCATGTGTTTTGTTTACATTACCTTTAAGTAATGACACAGTGTGTTTGTGTGTCGGTCTAAATTAAATTTTAGAATTCCCAATGAATTTCTATGCATGGGGATAGACTTGAATAGAAAAGACACTCAGAATAAGACTTTCAACTCACTGATACAGTTACGGCTTGAACTATAGAAAGTATATAATATGAACTACTCAAGTTGTTGGTTTGGTTGGATTGGAATACAGAGTAATTCTTAGAAGGAATAAATGTAAATGGAGGTCACATTGAAATATCCAAAAGGAGGAACGTACTTCGTAGGATGTATGCAAATTAATGTGGTAATGGAAAATAAAATTGATTTCCTGTATTGATATGATTTGGTTGAACTACTTTTACCACAGTGTCTTTTTACTCTTTTTTTAAAGAGCAATTCTAAGACGAAGATGTGTTTTTGAGTAGGTTGGCATAAATTTATTTATTTAGTAATGCAAAA
>JAQFYB010002043.1:0-27433 GCA_034694085.1 Pogonognathellus longicornis | reverse complement strand
ACAAAAATCCTGCCCCATACTAATTCCAGCTCTACCAGAAGAATTCCTTAGAAAACCCAGGTTTGATTCTTTCTGGGGAGTAGTACATAATGGTGGAGGGAGCTTATAGCAGAGTCTACTATCATTCCAAATTGTATTTGTGCTGTTTCAACAACCACAGGCGAGTCAGGAACACAGCAGTCCAGGAGGCAGCGCTACTCAACTACTTAGTGAATCGTATAGCGAAACCGTGTTTAAGTAATTATCCTTCTGTTTGTCTACCTTTTACTCAAACCATTATTTTCCTCGGTATCTAAGTTTGAGCGTTTCCACTAAATAAGGCAGATCCAAGAATTCATAGCTTTATACCTACCGATGTTCCTTTTCATTGCTTTGTGAATTTTTTCAAGTGTTAATTACCCCACTCACCGTGACTTCTATTTCGCTTCAAATTGTATCAAGCTCATCAAATCATCGCTCAACGCACACGCAAAACATATGTCATGTTAAACAAATTTTGCTAAAAGACTTCTCAACTCTCAATTAAGTCATTTACTCATTCATTAATAGAAAAGTTGATGCCTATAATATAATATAACCTTACGTTTGAACTTACGGGCATTATGAAAATATTTAATTGGGTATAAAATGAAATTGGCACTGACTGTATATTTAAACCGTGCACGTATATTCTGAGTGTTGACTCTTGAAATCTCATAGTGTAGGTAGTTGCCAATGTCTATTACACGTGTTTTCTTAAACTATGGATGTGGAATTGATCAAATAATTAACTGTTTTACTTTTATTTTGATGGTTCATACTTTAAGATGCTCTTCATGTAGTAAATAACGTTATAAATAACTTAACGAGTCCTTAGATAAATATTTGTATAAATCAACTTAATGTAGTTTGGCGTATGAACCAAATTAAAGGTATTTCTTGTTTACACTCTACATTCGCAATAACATAATATGCAAGATAAATAAATTGGTATAAATGTCTCAAAGCTTGCATAGGAATGTGAAATTTATACCGAGGCACCTAAATGTAGGCAAGGAAATGTATGATATACATAGTATAAATTTTGTATGCATTTTGCATGCATACAAGAAGAAAACAATATTACTCAGTTTTGCATAAAATTTGAACATGTGAGTTGGAATAAGGTACAGAAAGTTTCTTTATAGAAAGAACGAAGTAATGTGGAAGTTTGGTTGAAAGAAAGATTTGGGAGTTGAGTGAGAGAAAAGGTTCACTCAGTTAAGTCAGTTTGTACAGCACAGTAAAAGTCATCAATCCGTTATCGCCTTATAGTCGTTCATCCATGTGATATTGGTTGTTGTACAACATTTGTAACACGTTCTGATGGGATCTTCTTTGCTGCCTTGTCAAACTGAGACGAGTCTTTCCTTGGTAACTTAGTTGATGCTGGCAATTACTTGTAGCACAGTTTGTTCTACGCGATTTTAGTGTGCACATTCACTCGAGTAATAATACACACATCCCGCACGTGAATATATTTAGCACAATCGTATACCTTATACTGTTACACTTATACCCTTCATGAGCTTTCGTCTTTTCCTAAGTATTATTATCCAAACTATACCTAATAATAAGGCAAGCCTACTAACATTTATACTGCCTTTACTCTAATACAAGAATGCAGTACGAGCAAATCAACAATAACAGTCCAAAATTAAGACTAAATTACTAACATGTGCTTTTTCAGCTTGTGTTGCTACATAATACAACAAATGCAGTTATAATTTCTTTACCAACCCGTTTTGTCACTGTTTTGAACACTCTTTGTTTAAAATTTCAACACCATAACCAATTTCATTTTAATTCATCCATTTAGTGAGGCAATTTATAAAAAAAATCAAGGATGTGATGTTATTAAGATAAAAACGAAATTTAATTGGTTTTGGTACAATTTTTACAAATAAAATAAACAGATAAACCACAGAATCTGTTTAATTTTAAATCATTTCTATAATCTATCTACTACAATATATAACTAGCTGGCCAGCTATACAGTTTCACAACACCCCATATTGAAATGCATTTGATTTTACATATTACGTCATACGTGGGATAAAGTACATAAGCAATAAATTAGTAGTACACTACACCAATAAAATTGTATTCTACAATGTGACATGCATTTACGTAGGTATAAATATGAGGTCAACTTTTAAAATTGTGAAGAAACTTTGGAGCCACCCTGTAGGATGTATAAAATGTCAAGATTGTATTTGAACACAGTTATTTTACTACACTTGGAGCTTACATGGTGTAGTGGAAGGAAGGAGGAGGTTGAAAGAGAGCTATATGTATGAATATCGACTAAGCCGTTTGTCAGTATACTTGTGTTTATTGCCTGTTGATATGTAGAGAAACAAGGGGAACTCTTTAAATGAATTACTTTGATGATCTCTACTTCCTGGTAAACAGAGAGTCACCAAAGGTCTTTCCACCATTCTACTTCACTTCGAATCATACAAATACACTGTTAAATGTCTCCTACAATTTACTGCATTATGCAGCATTGAGAAATATCTGACTTTTCAATTATCTTCTTCCTTGGCTCGTCCTCTCACAAATCCATTTCATCTCTTTCTCTGTATGAACGCACTCATTAGAGTCATTGCAACCTATACGCTTTTGAATTACATTACAGAACTTGACATAAAAATATTACGTTATGTAGAACACAATTTTTCCCTTTTTTGATTATTTATATATAGCCTAAGTCTATAAGCATCAATATGATCTATTTGTGACGTGTGCAATCCCATACTGTAAAATTTAAATAATTTCCTTGCTATAAAAATGTTTAGAAAAAACATAAATATATACAAGTGTACACACTGCACAAAATTTTAAAGAGACTACCAGTCATAGGCAAGATGAAAAGTTGTCTGTGATATTTAAATGATTCATGAAAAAAGGAATGTGTGCAGATTTTAATTGAATATTTGAGACTTGGCCACTTAAAAGCGTGGTTGGTTCAGTGAACGAGCAGTTAGTTTATTAGCTTAGCTACTTGAAAATGCATAAACAACTAACCCGTGTCATTCAACGAATTAATTTATTCCGTTTATGTTTCCAACTTTATTCTACTGTGAAATGCATATGCTGTGTATCATTACTTTCTCATCTGCAGAATTACTTACATGCATTTGAATATTTGAAAAGACAAGTAATAGATAAACAACTGACTCGTTACTTAAACCAAGACCGGTGCAATCATTCCACTCCAAATAACTTTGTTAGGCACTTGCATAAAAAATAAAAATTGTTAACTGGAGCGTCAAACGTGTTCGTGATGTTCATACAACATGGTGTGTATTTATCTGAAGGCTTTGTGTCAAACATACTACGTATACAAATGACTTGACAGAAAAAGATTGATATTGACTGTGTACATATTAGTGGCTGAGTGAAATTGCTGTAATCATGCACTTTATATAGCAAAAAGATGTTTTTCCATGCACTGTGTACACACACAAGCTTGATGAAGGGAGCAGGGTATTTTTTGAGGGTACAACACACACACATATAGTACAAATAAGTACAACATATACTATAGCTAATACAACATAGTGTAATATAGAAAGAAGGGTAGTTCAGTTAGTACATAATTTGTTCTGTGTGTACACATATACAACATACACAGATTTTTCATCGTCAGAGCAGTGAATTCGATTATTGTTAGGTGCCCCTTCGTCTAGTGGCTTTGCAGAGGCCGACTGACCCATGGGTCTCCCTCTGATCCGATTCCATGGCTAAGTAGTGCTCGATTACTACTGAATGAGAATAGTTGTAACTTGTGTAACCGTAATTGAGATTGAGTTAGTTGGAGTTTTAAGGCTAGGGTTTATTTGAGACACTTTGTTGTGTGTTGCTTGTATAGGAGTATAATAATAATAATATAATGACAGTCGTGTAATACACGTAAATATTATAAGCGCTATTTTCTACGGCAGAGAGTCAAAGGATATTTGTGTGTGGACTATTTAGTTACAGATCGATATTAAATTGGTTGCATAGAGACACATAGCACACCAGCTATTAAGCTATTTGCTTCATGGTGTTACTTGTTACTGTTAGTGATATTGTTGTAGTTCGAACACTTATGACTTGTGTAGTATTAAGTGTACATGTATGTAGAGAGTGCCTTTACACAATGCACAAAGTGGTGCAGTCTGGTTGTTCATTGTGATGCTGTAATAGAATATCACGTATTTGCTATGACTGGATGATTTCACAGATGTTATGATGTATCTAAATAATGTGATGGGGTAATGGAAGTTGTTTGTTGGGGAAGTTGAGGGAGACTAATAAGTCGTGGGTTGTGTGGAAATAATAAGTGTACGTATTAGTGATGTTTAAGTGTCAACGTATGTTCTTTCTTGGGTGAAGTTGGGCTATGTGAGCAAATGTGTATAACGTGTCTAATGATTTGAGTCTCATGTCCCAGGCGAAAAGAGCCGTGTCATAGTCTGAGCATGTCCAGACTAATTATAAGATGTAATTGAGGAGCTGATTGACCTTTTGCGGCAATAATGAGAGAGTATTGAAGGCGGCCGATGACAAAATGCAAGGAAGAGCAAAACAGTTCGAGCATGAATGACTGAAATTCTTCGACTGAGAATGTCGCACTGAAGCAGAAAACCCATATGTTAAACACAAGGGTCCATTTCTTTGACATTTTCGGTGAAGTCTTTGATGTAGATACAGAAGGGCCCTTAAAGAGCTCACTCGCACAACAGAAGGACACAACGGAGAGCTTAGAGTATTCACTTCTCATTGCTCTTACTCCGTCTGTGTGTGCAAAGTGTGCATACAAATAGTGTGGATGTTAGACGATGTGCCTACACACTACGGACAGAATTGCGGCAAAGTCGTTCTGAAGGGAAAATGGCAACGGAAGAAGCAGACACTTTAAGCTAAGCTCTATCTGTGGTCGACTATATAATATAGAGATGACTATTACTGCATTTATTAGGTCGTTACATTTCGTGTAATGCAATAAGGCGACATATTCTCATCTTATTTCTTCCAGTCAAAATCTCCAGGGCCCTATTTACACTGATATCGAAAAGAAAATGACAGTAAATTTTTTCTCATCCACAAGTCCCACAGCGAATATGCACGGATATGAAGTGGAAATTGTATACATTAAATATTCAGTGGAGTGTTTCCCAGGTCTCTATCTAAACTGAGATCTAGCCCAAAACGAAAGACCACATTCGTGACATGAGTCTTTCCGGCATCTCTATACTCACTCCTCCTTTCCCATTTGTTAATATGCACAAAAATACAACGAAAACCAACTATTCCTACTACCAAAATTCTATAGTGGCACTCGATCGGAGGTAATGCTTTTACCACTAACCTTGTGGTCATAAGCATCCTAAGCTAAAAAACTCTTTTGTTTTTACGTCATCAAAGTCAAACACTTCATTTTCTCCTTATGATGACACTGCCCTTAATTTTAAGAAAAAATCCTCACCATACCGAACCCTACATTTTACCTGATTTACAAACTATATATTAATATACCCTGTTGTACTGCACAATATATTATTAGGGAAACTGGAAACTATATTCTTATTCAGAAAATAATCGAGATTTTTTTAACAAAATGCATTATCATTTCATTTACTTTATGAATGTGAAAACCAATTAGGTATAAGTACTTATAATAACTTACAATGAACAAATAATGTAAAGTATATAATACATAGTTAGCTTAACTTGACGTAAACGTAAAACGTATTCGTCAGATTAAAAATATTTTTGTTTTACGTCGCTTAGGGCACTCAAGCCTACCTAAAATTTTACGCCAACGTCAGCCTAGTCTACATTGGTACGTAGTGCGTAATCTATTTAACATTGAAGTTTAAGGTAGCCTTAAAGTAACGCAAGCGTAAAATTTGAGATTTTTCGTAGCTTGCGCGTCACAAGCGACGAAAAATCTCAAATTTTACTCTTACGCTTACTTTTTACGTTTAAGGAGGGTTAAGCTAACTATCTAATATACTGGTACGCACTGGCGTAGTCAGGTGGTCAATGCCCACCTCCCGAAATTCCCAAAAAATAGGTTATTTTACCATAAGAGTAGAAAAAATTGCGGCATTTTTTCCGCTATGCATGCATTTTAGATGAATTTGGCATAACATAGCTCAATTTTTTGCCGTGCGCGCGCGTGATAATATACAGATTTATATCTCAAATAGGGGTTTGCCCTATTGGAAAGGAAATTCTGGCTACGCCTAAACCGGTAAGTAAGCTTATGATAAATTTTTGCAATTATAGAAAAAAAGAGAGTAAAATTTTGAAGTATATTTACTTTGGTTAGCCGTGTAGTAGATGTAGTGAATTGGTTTAGCACTTGAAATAAATAATAGGAATATAGAGGAATAGGATTTTATGGGAATGGTAGGATGTGGTTGTGGTGTAGAAAGGAAAAGCTGAGTGTGTATAGAGTAGCTAATAATACTAGTGACCATCTATTTGTGTGAGATAGGGAAGAAGATAATATGATGACAATACAGTGAGTAATGGAGATAGCTATCAAGAGAAGGAGATGGACGTCGGAAGAAGAAGGTAAAAGGCTACTTGTTTATAGGTGGCTTGGCTGTGTGTTGTATGGCATTAATAGTGCTATCACATTGCTATCTGTGTGAGTGCCTAGTGCCTACTTATCTCATGTTGCTGGTGTATAGAGACAAAAGAGACTAGGACACAGACACAGACACAGATGCTGTGCATTTGGAGACAGAGAGCGAGAGAGCGAGAGCCTGGGCTGTAATAGACGGAGTATAGGAATGGCTGAATGGTGGTAAGAGTTAAGAGTAAAGTAACTAGGACGTTTTGATGGCAGCCATTATTTGCGTCGTCGTTCTCGTCATTGTCGTAGCGTCTCTCTTTTCCTTTCTGGTAATAGCAATAATGGTACAATGGGACTAGACTCAGTCAGATAAGTTGTAATTTGTGCTGGGTAGTCCCATAGGTAAACTTTGTTCCAAGTTTTTGTCATGAGTCAGTTATAGTTTCATTCGCACATTTTGCCATAATTGGGCCATGTGAGGACATTATACAACACCCCTCTGCTCTCTTCTACAAATTTATGACAGTTCTCATGGGATGCTCATTTATTAATAGGCTATATGCAATTCTATCTATCTGCTCCACCATCATTATTACCGCTTGATAACATGCCACACACATGTTCAAGTTTATATTACATTATTCTATCTCCTCCATTCTACCTCCAACACTTACACACACCCAACACCATAATATCCACTTTTCTACAAACTCCCAGTCCTAACACACACACAGTTCTTTAGTTCTTCACTTATACAACCACCAACTCTACTGTACCACAACTGTACTCGTACTTTACAAACACTCTTCTCTATGATATACTCCTATGACGTCCATCCGCAACATGGCTCGACATACACACACAAAGATCCTATACCATAATACAGCATTTCTATCTTTTAAACATCACCACAGATATTTTATACACGGAAAACTGTGTAGCTACATATGTGGTGTGTGTGGCAGTAGAATAAGTAAAGTGTATAATGTATGTAGTCTATTATAAGACTGAATGGTGTGCTAGTGTACTCACTTGACTATTCTCTGATTGTGAGCAAACAAACAAATGCTTTGCTAGGTATGTATGTACTATTGACTGTGTTATGTAACCAAGAGTCTAGCATTGAACCACAGGGCAACGTACATAAGCAGAAGCACCCACACTCAAATACTGCATGCATATATACAGACACACTTTAGATGAGGATTTTCTATGAGAGAACTAGCATTTGATATAAAATGTTGGAAAATGAGATCGTTTTGGCAATATTATTATCATTACACGAAGCCACAACACAATTTCTCATTGCATTGACTATTATTAATGTAGGAGTATACATACTGCAATATCGCTGCCTATTTATTTAGCGAGTATCATGCACATTAGTCCATTCTCCACTGTACTCTATGTATTTCTCTGTAGTGATGATGTGATATTATTATGGCTACTGCTAAAAACTACAGCTTTTGAATGACTGCAACTAAACTGTACGTAGCACTAGTGTCTATTGGCTGTGTACATTGTGCAAAGAGTATTAGGAGAATGTGGTGTGGAAGCTATTACTAATAACTGCTAATATTATTCGCTAGTTTAGAAAATAGGAGAGATAGCTAGTTAGTTATTACAACCAACCACGTTTTGTGTGTCATGTTCGTTTAGAATTCCATCGTGAGCGTTTCTCTCAACTATCAGCCTTGGCAAATACACTCATCTCGTCAATCTATCTGTAAGCATGCAATTATTACTTAAATATTTGTCACAAGTTTATTTCTTGGCACTCCCACCCACTTCTATTACATTATTACTTTAACTAAAACTCGTTGACGAGTGCTATTTACTTAGTCATTGCTCCTGGATGTGTTACACTATACCGCCCTGCTGAGTCTCTCTGACTGTGCTACCAAGATATTATTAATGTATGCTGCATAATAGTGCTGCTAATAATGAACTGATATGCTCCACCATTAATGTGACATGTTCTCCTAAGTGTTATAGCAGATTGCTCTATGTTCGTAATGATGATGATGCCATGGGCTCGGCTCTCGTCTACACACTCCACTTTGAATAATACAACGCTCCTACACATTTTACATTATCTGACTTATACTCCGACTGTCTCTATTATACACTCATCTCTTCTTTACATACACACATAATGCTTATGCCTTCTATAACATTATACAATTCTTCATGCTACATATTTAGAGTTGAGAAATATATATCTGTGTATAGAGAGAGTCAACTTATTTTTGTACTCGGCGTGGCACTGTGGAAATATAATATGACAGCATCAGTAGAGCGAAATGAATTTTTTATCTTTATGAATAATAATGGTGGCTTATCTTGGTTGACTGCACACAGAGAAATGTTCTATACATATATATAGAGAGTGACTTTATTTTCATAGGACACATTGCTAGGTACTTTGATATTGCTATGGGTATGGTACTAATACAAATAGAAGCATGCCGAGAATCAAACTGAATGTGAGACAAGTATCCATCCTTCTCTTATTAGTTGGCAATATCCTTTTTGGCTTTGACATTTGTCATTAGACGTTTGAGTGGACTGAAATGGAAAGCGGAGGAGCAGACCAAATTATGTTCCTGCTAATTGCAACCACTTTCTCAATGAGCTCATTTCTCGCTTGTTAATTGTACCAAGTTCTCCTTTCGTTCCCATCTAAGTTTCTTTCTTGTCTCTTTCCTTCCAAACAACCTGGAATAATGTGCTTCATTCTAACCCTCCTCCTTCACTCTCAACAATCCCACAAAATCTCATGTATACTTATTAGACACCATCAAATACACTTTCCACAATCACTTTTAGCTATGCACTTATAAACCTACTGTGCCCATAGTTTAATGTCTAAAGGTCATGCTATGAAGTGTATTCATGTGTCCTTATAGATAAATACGTCACTCCATTTGTACTGCCAACAGAAACCAAACCCTGCATCGTTTGTGTTAACAATTAATTATAGCGTCATTACGAATAAAGAAGTATATTTTATATCTCTGTATGGTCTTAATAAATGCACAAAACTAATTCAACTGCATACAGGTGACAGGTACTTCCACTTTCATAATATCAACTTCTGCATGGGTTTCTTGCAACCTTAAACTCTAAGGTTTGGATCATTTGGTCTGGATGGTGACGTAGGGAGGCCTTTTGAACTAAAGGTCACTCTTGATAATAAAGTAAAGCGATAATCAGAAGGAGTTCAAAAGTCATCGTTGTCGTTTCTTTTAATACTGTAATACATAATCTGAGTGTTAGTGTGTTGTAGATCATTAAACGCTATTATAAAGCTAAATTATGATGCTTTTTATATTATTGATAAAAATTCTGTGACCTTTATGACGGATTCCTTTTGCACTTTATATTTATTTTCACCCAACTCATTACTCTTTAAAATTTAAAACACATTTTTGAGACACTATATGCTGTCTCAAAAATGGTCGGTTAACCATAAAGTGTAGCTCATTTCTCGTTTTGTATAATAACTTCATGTCGTGCATGGATATACAATAAATGTTACGGTAAATAGGAGGTACATAAATATAAACCAGAAGAATCAATATGATAATAGGGAATATTTAAGCCAAAATCAGTTGGTGGTCTGCTTAGGTGAACGAGAATCCAACAAAAATGATTATCGTTCCTTTACCGAAGTACCTTCCTACGTTGTTTACTCTAAAAAATGTAACCGTGGTCTCAACCTCTCAACGTGTCGAGTGAGTTATACATATATGGGGGCAAATAGACCTACCCAAGTATATAATTGGATCGCTGTTGACCTAGCATAGCCGTATTCAGGAGAGGCAAACGGGCAATTGCCCCCCCCCCTCCGAAATTTCCAATAAATAGGTTATTTAGCCCTAAAAAGGCAAAAAATCGCAAAACTTTTTGAGCCACGCGATTAATTTTATTTTGACACAAATTTTCCCAAGTTTTTATCGCTTCGCCCGAATATAGACAATTTTGTACCTCATGTTTGGATTTTGTCCCTCCTCCCGAAATCGATTTCTGGATACGACCTTGAGACCTAGTAATGTTCACTAACACTGAAAAAAACTCATATTTAAGCCTTTAGATGAAAGGTCGTACTACTGATTCTCCAGTTGATTTTATAAAGGTTTTTTAGCAGTACTGCTTGTTCATCCATACAATCAACAACAACAAAGTGTTATAAGCATGACAATTATTGTATAATGATTATCAAGGGAATATGGCTCAGCTAAATATTATATTGTAATACAATCATTGAAAAATACACCTTGCAATTATACAATGGACCTTGACGTTTTGATTTCGGCATGACCTTAAAGGATTTTAAGTTAATTAAAAATTTAAACTTTAGGAAATAATGCTTTTAGAAATATTTTTGGTAAGATTTATGTAGTTATTTCTGGTTTATGATGAATGTATATAGGCAATCCATATCATAAATGTCATTTACATACTACAAACAGAAGTTCTAAAGGATAATAATATTATTCCTTTTTATACAAGGTTTGTTAGGATTCAAAAATCATTAGACAGTTTACATGGCCTTGGTCACTCATCTAATAATACAAATGGTATCTAATGTCGATCTACTGCGTAGTAGAGGTGTGACCGAACCGGTTTTTTGGTTCGGTTCGAAAAAACATCTTATTTGATTTGGGTTCAATATGATCATAAAAATTAGAGTTCTGTTCTGTGACTAAACTTGAATATTACTTGCACACAAATCGTATCCAATTCAATAGATTGTAACATTGACATCATGGAAAGAAATGTCAAACCGATTCGAACATTTTCGGTTCGGTTGCATCTTTGCAGTGTGGATTGTGAGTAGGTGTGGATCAGGAAATAAAGCCTTGGATAAAAATGAAAAAATGTCATTTTAAGTTACTTTTGGTATTGTATGCCCGTTGATTTAGATAGGCTCGGTATAATGGGAAACTATGTTTGTGATGCATGCAGATAATGCAGTGAGCGCTTTAGTAGTGAAAAGAGAATATTGTATTCATTAGAGATTCGGTGGGTTTGGCCATTCATCAGTCAGGCAATTATCACCTGTAGTATTGTAACAAGTGATTGAAATCTAAATTAGCGTTCACACTCTACACAGCAGAGTTTTCAGGACACAGACTGTTATCATTTGTTTTAACCAAACGCTACAGTTTTATCGTCAGTGTATCTCCTAAAATGTGTTATTGCATGTATTCATGAGCTAATTCCGTATGTTTTTGACGACAAGAAACGAGCGTTTGGATTGGAACTACAGAGCACAGGGGAGGAAAGGACACGTTACATATGTAATAATATTGTGGAATACTCGTATAAGTAAGTAACTGTGTACGTGTATGAGTTGGGATGCATATTAGAGAATTTTGTGAAAGGAAAAGATAGAAGAAACGGGAGAAGAACGTGGAGTCGGGAGGTTTAGCATGACGGAAGGAAGGCCCTGAATTGACTTGAGCTGGTTGTGAGTCCGTACTGTCGGTGTGATGTGCAGGGAGTGGAGTGAGCAAAGTCAGGTTTTTCCCCGTTCCACTGACTGCATGGTTGAGCAAAATAACAATATGGCTTTTGTAACGGAGACTGATTATATCCTTAACTTGAGTCTGCTAATTAGCTGAACATTTGTTACGCCTGAATTGATCAACTTGTATGAATGATTCAAGTTGTCCCGGTATCACAGTTCTCCGTGAAAATTTAACGAGCAAATTTTTTATAACCATTCTCTGGCTTGATTATGTGAATTGAGAAGCGTTCAGGGGAAAGGCGTGCCAAAATTATGATGGGTGCTGTAACTATTATGTTGAGAGTTTGTCATTATTCTTGTGCCGGCAAAAGGTGTTAGGCTCTCCTGACAGAATGTGTTGTTGTTAGTGAAAATGAAAACACATAGCCGTGTCCCATGTTTCATGTGTGAATCAAACAAAATATTCCATTGACATTCAATCTACCTTGTGTTGGCATTCATTTATTGCACCTTATCATAGCATGACACACCACACACATCTACAAGGAAATTGAAAATATATTGATAATGATGTAACCTATTATTACTATTATAGTAAGATTATAGAGGCTATATCAGTATCAAGCAGAGATTTGCCTTAGAAACGTTAACATTCAAGTCAAGTCAAATCACTGAATAAATCCCTTTAGTAGCATCCCAATAATGCGTGCACCAACACACACATTGCACACACACGTCATCCTCCTCACATCAGCTCGTGTGCAACATAATAGCAGTAGAGCTGCTGCGGTATTTTATTCCATGTCTCCACCCCGTGTGTATAGTTTGTGTCTCTTGAAGGCTTCGTTTGTTCCCTCGCAACACGCTTGTCGATCTTTCTCCTTTTTGTATTTTAAATTGGGATCCTTCTATATTTCTCCAATATTCTTCTCCACTTTTTCTCTGTATACTTTTGGCACTACACTTTGCTCTTTGAACCATATACATTTCCAATGCGGGAATCTCTGCAATCTTTTCATTAAGTTTTTATGAGACTGAGTATTAACTCGATTTATTTGTAGTTGGCCTCCTTCATCTTATGATCTGGTTTTGTGTGATCGTCATGTTTTCCCAAATTGGGATCATCCTCACTCTCATCTTCTGTCTCCGTCACGGTCTTTTGACTGTCGACCGATTCTACGAATTGTGACTTAGATGTGAAAAGTAGGAGGATGAGAAAGCGTTTGTGGGAGGACCGCCGGCTCCACTGTGATATGAAAGAAGAGGCCCTGTGCTACCTGTCAATGAGCCACCACCTGAGACACTTCCGCCGGCCAGATACGCCGTCATATGCGGATACAGTAAATGATGTGTTGCTGCTGAATAGGGAGAGTTCCCGGAGCCGAAGGAACCCAAACCCGCGGAGGTCGGAGTAGGAACTGGAGGACTATTCACATCCATCCCCGGATTCTGCTTCTTCCACTTTGTTCGACGGTTTTGAAACCAAATTTTCACTTGCGTTTCTGTCAATGACAAAGACAGAGCCAAGTTCAGCCTTTCACACACTGACAGGTAACGCGTTGTCTTGAACTTATTCTCAAGTGCTACCAATTGTTCGTATGTAAATGCCGTCCGGGCTCTCCGGGGCTTACCTGCCAATTCAATAAATACATTGTAAAAATTATTAATCAAATACTTCAATAAATTCACATCATTGTCTACAATCATTTACTCATTTCATTGCTAAATAATACATAAACACTTTCAAGTCTTTATTTGAAAATTACAAATATCTTAATGCATCTGTAAATCTGTTTCTATTGTACTCACTGCAGTACAACCTACATGTATCTATGCAGCATTTATATAATATACTGTACAGCAATGACATTTTATAGCGGCTACCTATTTTGCTTTACGAATTCCAAGTAATTATCATCAGTTGCCATTGTCACTTGTATTCAGTCAACTTGAAATCATTATGTGCTGTGTGTGATTAGTAAGTTTGAGTTGCTGCCCACATTAATATCCTTATTACTCTCACTAACAAACGGTTACGTAACGTGTACGCGATATATAGATATCTGAGAAGACCGCTGTATTGTATTGCATCTCTACATGATATAAGTTACATGGTTGGGCAACTTGGGCTAATGAGCTCAATCTAGAAATGAGGCAATGCTAATCACTAGGCACCTGTCTACTGCTTGTGCTCAGATTCCGCAACAATTCCACCGGAAATAATGCACTTGGAAGGATATACAACGTTGTAGGTACTCACAGAGGATTGGACAAATTAATTATATCAGCGTCGTCCTTTCACTCTTCTGCGCATATCAATAATTATATGGATACGTTGAATGCTCCTATGTCATCCCACTACTACCGCTTCCTTTGCACTACACTGTATTATGAAGGACGTCTATTTATAATGTGTCTAGCACTGTACAAAACTTCCTTTCATTAGACGCAGTAATGCTGTTGCAACAAATGCTGATAAAATATAAGTATATATCTAAGATCCATTTAACAAACCACTTTTCAGATTAAATATTTGTACAAGGAATTCTACTTTACAGAATTAGAATTGTATGCTCGCTTTCCCTATTTACTAAAATAATATCAACACATTATGTTTTCTTTCAAGTGAAAGTAATGAGACGTTTACTTAATTACACTTAAATACCATTTGTGTCAACGTAATGATCCATTTTATAACGTTATGTGCAAAAGAGACTAATTGGTGCAGTTTTGAAAGCTAATAGTGTCTCACAAAATCACACTTTTGCAGTTGTATATCTAATATCTTTATATACAATATAAATTACAATGTATATTAAATTTTAGATTTCTTTTAAAAATTTAAAATGATTAAATATTTAAAATAATATAGAATAAAAAAATCAATTGTAAAACCACCGGAGATGTACTGATAGAATAGGAGAGGAATAAGATGGGAAAATGGAAACACTTTATAGAAAATTAATTCTCACCAGATTTAGTGTCGCTGTTGGAATTTTTGGAAGACTTTTTCCTGCTTTTCGAATCTCCTTTATCAATGGAAAGAGCATCATCACCGGTAACAGATTCGGAAGAGTCCCGGAAGTTGTCATCTTCTAGTAAGAGATCGCAGGAATTTTCATCATCACCGAAGTTTGTTTCACATGGGGAAGTGAGAAGGTCAGAGTTTGGTGGAGTTGTTGTCGTAGAATCGGGGTCTGCATCTGAAAAGCAGAGAAAAGAATTGTAGTTGCATAGTGGCACAACAATTTTCTGAGAAAGAGGATTAAAGAGAAGAGTGAGCAGACTTTTTCGAGAGATATTCCACAGGGACTATATTCAATATCTCACATTCGTCGCAAAAAAGCAATCATAGAAACTTTTGTTTACTCTGCCTTTGTATTTTGTAATTTCATTTAAAACGCAGTAGCGCTAGGTGCATAGGTTTTTTATTGATTTCTACACTTGTTCTATGAAAAAACACTCCGTATCCTTCCTTCCTTTTTCCACTCTACTTCACACTGATTGTTTACAGCACTTTATCACTACAACTACGCTTCAACACTTGCAATCCCAGTCACTGCAGAGAGCACACTGCAATTACAGAATGATAATAATGCATCCTATTAGTAAACACAAATGGAATCCATCTAATTCTAATTGAAAAACATACAAAGTACCTACCAACCTACCCGAAACTCTCTTTCTGTTTTCTTGAGCCCTTTTATCCCTTTCCTTCCTTACAAGCTTTTTTCTCTCTCACTCTCTTGCTCTTGTATTATGATAAGTGGTGTGAACTAAATTGTTTGTCTACTTCACAACATTCATTTTCACGTCATTTGTTTCTCTCCTTCCGAAAAGTCCTGTACAACACAGCCATTCATATACTAATGTAGTTTCCCTGAGATCAGGATTTAATTTCAATTTCATTGCAATTTATTTCTCACATTGAAAATCAGTTGTTATGAAACACATCTCAAGGACTAACTTCATACTGCTCATAGCCTAGCAAGCAAGATGATCCACCAACAAACCTTTTTGAATCCACTCCAATCAAATCAAACGAAAATAAATAAACTGTTCCATTCAAACGCTAAGGTCAGTGTACTTTCTCTTGCAATTTCCTAATGTTCCTTATTTTATGTCTACATACTTATATATGTATTATGATGAAGAAAACAAGCAAGTGTAATGAAATCATATTATCATTGTGTTCGGTGTCGAGTGTTATACTCTTCCTACTAAGTAAGATGTATTGATTGTTTTCCCTGTAAAAACAAGATATATCCCATTCCTAGATGGTCGATGGTAGTAATACTAAGTAAAGCTTTGCCGAGTCTCAAATTCGGTTTTGGGAAGTAGATTTAAAGAAAATACTGACATGTAAATGTCAACAGAGGAGTATCATTCGACAAGAGCGAATGTCTTAAGTTCTAGAATAAACACAAGACGAATAAACATGACTGTTAAATAAACAAAAATATCCGGAATAACAAGGGAACACAGCGGACTTTAGAGTTTCTACAAATATTATTACCTTACAATGGCAATTTCAATGACAAGGATGGATAATCTTGTCAAATGAATTTTTTGAGTGTAGATATAAATACCTACATACTTGTATTGGATTATGCAGAAAATGGTGAAAATACTACTGCAACATCACATCATATATACGAAGGATGGATCAATGTACTTATTTTAGAATCATGTTAGTCACTATAGAATAGAATGACGTTAGTTGCACTAAAAGGGTTTTTTACTTATAGCTTAAACTTAGAAATAAAGAAATGCCTAAATAGTTGCACATGTTTACACATACCGTGAATATCTTTGAACGCAAGTCGGTTGTTGGATGAAGGTTGATGAGCTGAAAATATATCAGCCGCAAAGAGGCCTTTAGATCCTGATGGTAACCCGCTATTTTTTCCAGTAAACTTATTTGGATCAAGTATGTTTTCAACGGAAAAAGTCAATTTTCGGTCGGAATTCTGAATGTTCTCCCCTGTTATTCTACTAGCGCTCACATTTCCACCACCACCACCAATGTCAATCCCAACACAAACAGAAATACTAGCGGCACACGTCTTAGGATTACCCCCGTTCAACTGATTATTATTTTTGTTCGCCCCATTACTATTGTTATTGTTATTGTTGTTATTATTATTGTTGTTACTCAGGTCGACGGGTTTACTTATTTCGGAAGCACAAAATTCCATGGGTTCTTCAACTCCAATGTCAATACTACCAACACTACCACCACCACCTCCACCACCGCCGCCAATCATCCCGCAACTTCCGCCACTCGTTTTTCCTTTAGTGCCACAAAATGCAACTTCTTTAACTTGAGAAATCCGATCATTATCCATCGTGATAGCCAGCCAAGCACACAATTTACTTCATGTATTGTGGTGTCTTCTATGTACCTAAGTATTTACACTGAACGGAAAAACTACTCCATACAAACTCCCCAGGGATATTTTGTATGACAACAATGAGCTATTCTCAGAGGCGTGCTCATTCTCATTCAAACGGTCAGGTTGAAACTGTCGCTCTTATATAACAACCTAGACGATCAAATCAAAATAATTGCACCACACACCAACAACACGTTGCAAAACTCTTTTCTTGCACTACAAATTGCACTCACACATCGTATACATGACACTTCCTATATAACCAATTCTTACTATTTCGTATTAAACTTTTCAGAATTCTATAATTTGCTTTCTTGGGCTAAAGTTTAGCATAATAGTAAAGTAGTATGGTTAGAAACCACGGAGAAATTGAATGTTATTGTGTAAAGTGAATGTTAACGTTTGAATTCAATGTTAGCGTATAAACTTTTGACAATTGAGTCTATGTGTACAGACACCGGTGAACAATTCGGATATATTTATGAATAGTGCAGCAGTGAAGTTGTTTTGTCAGTAGAAACGGAGTTGTTGATGGTTTGTGTAAAGTTGTTTGGGACATTGTGGTGGATGTTTTGTGTATTGCATTGTGTGTGATACTGGGTGGCTGAGTTGTATTGAGAGTTTGATCTTGTTTTCTTGGTGAGAGACGAGGAACGAATGTAGAGTTGGAGAGAAGAGTCTCATAATAACAAACGGGAGACGGAACGGTCGAACACACACGACAAGTGGAGTGAGTGAGAGAGAGGATCAGTGCAGATCACTCGACTCGGGACTCCCAGAGTCAGAGAACGAATCGTATAGGCAAAACGAAGCCAAGGTGATGATAATGAAGACGATGATGTGCGCTGGGTCGAAAAAATGACAAGATGACAAGTTTTGACAAGCAAGTCTGGAATGACATAAGTTTCAAGTGTGAACTTTGTTTATATTTATAAATGAGTGGAATAAGGATGAGCTGAGGAGTGTATCACCATTACAACTACAACACACCGAAATATCCATCAAACTTTCTCACTTACTCTCCCGTTCCATTTCTACTTCTGTCTTCCGCCTTCCTCTTTTCTTCTGCTCTGGTGTCTAACTTATTACTACCAACAGCTTTTCGTCTTCTCATCTGCTACAAACACACACACACTACCACATTCAAATACTACACAAAATACAAACGTTCTTACACCATGCACTACTATGTACTTTGGCTTGTAGTAGTCAACAGCAAATAAAAGTCGGAGAGAGATGATGATGAGAATGAGACTATCCGGGTATAAGTTTCCAAACGACTCTGTTGTGTGAGTGTGAGTGTGTAACAACATAGGGTTCGTATAAGTGTATTGTAGTTAGTTAAAAAGAATGCTAAGGACGGTTCGGGTGGGTCGGGTTTGTCCGCCTGTCTTATTCATTGCTTATGGATACACATACATGTAGTAGCTAGTAGCTACACGTAAGTACACAATACACACGCAGTCAGAGACCTATTCCATTTACTCCCGGCGCAATTCTCTCTTTCTAACCAATTGCACACTCCTACTCTGAACCATTATCCTTTATTTACTAAATGCTTCTATCAATGACTTTCTACGCTCTATTACTATTACTAATGTCAGTCAACAATTCCTCTAATATAGCAATACAGTAAAAATCGTTTATGATAAATCCAATTCAAAAGCAACTACATTAAACACCATAACTATGCTTCATAATTTTAAGATTTACAACACTTTAAATACAGTAGGTAGATGAAATCAAAGTAAGTTATACAAAATTCGTAAGGCTCATAGGGAAACTTTAATATTAAACCATAAATGGGTTATTATATTATATAAAATATATTGTCAAATTGAGTAAGTGAATGGTAATTTTGAATTAATACAATTTTAACGGGATTATTTCAGTTGTTAATTTCATGCATAATTTATTCTTAACTGTGATAATATAATTAATCGTCCTCAAGGTTGAAAAGGAAAAATTCCGAAACCTTCATTCATCTTTTAAGGTTGTAAACTTAATATTATAGGGACAATGTATGTGACTAATCCGTAAAACTAGAAACCGACTCCCTACCCTGCAAGAAGGCAAAAACGACTGTACTATGTAACATAATATAAGACGTACTGTTACATAATAAACACACTATATATATAGAACAATGTGTTGAGAGAGGAGCTGAGGAGAAAAATAGAAAAGTTGGGGTACCTTTAGGTACATGGATTGGTATTGGTACGTATTATTATAGTGTTGTAGTGTGTAAGTAAAGGGCTGACAATGAGTGTTGCGATTTGGGTGGGTATGGGCACGTAATGCCTATCTGTACGTAATAATATTATGTAAGTATGAATGCATGTGTATGTATATGCAAGTAAGTGGATGGCATTGCGCGCGATTATGCCCCAAGTTGGCGTGTAATAGCAAGGGACGAGTAATTTTTCGACTTTCTTTCGTCCCGTTTTTGTTCCCATTGATGATCGTGGCGGATAGGAGGAGATTCTTGATCCGCTCCCGGCCAACCCTGCACATTCCCCGGCCTCCTCTCTCTGCCATGCGTTCAATTACTCTCACCAAGCCACATACTTTGCCCGACCTACTCCTTCATTGTCATACGTGGCTATCATCCAATTATTATCTATAGACTTATAATGGGATTCATAGGCAAACCCTCACACAAACCAGGGTCAACACAACCAATGCTCCTCATCATCATCGCACAATACTCACTCACACTCTCACCTTTGCTCTACACCTTACAAACCATACACCACATTCTTACACACTACATATACAGTCCCACACGTACACATACACACCCATTATATCCTCTATATAACACACATACAATCCTCATTCGTATAAAACCCATACTACACATTTACACATACAAAATTTTTGTTGATTAGGTACCTACCGTATTTCCTCTAATTTAAGCCTCCTCTTCCAATGGTAGCCTCCCTCTATTTATAGCCCCCCTTTGAGAGCAGTTTTGCATAATTATTGCCTCCCTCTAGTTATAGCCTCCCCCCAGAATGAAGTGTCTCAGTTAACTGTATTTCAGGCTGCTAAAGGGGATAAACGAGACTTTAAACCCGCCAAATCGAAAAGGAATTTTTATTTTATTTTATATATAATAGCATTCCTCTAATTGAAGCCTCTCTCTATTTATAGCGTTCCTATAAATTCATTTTTTACAATTATAGCCGGGACTAAAATTAGAGAAAAAACGGTATTACCAATACTCTTACCTTACCTCTTCCCATTAGGGGTGTTTCCTAAGTAACACTAAGTTTTTTTTAATTCTCCCAAACCAGACCGATTTATAAGTTGAGATTAATATCGATCGAAAGATGAGATTTCAAAAATAATTTTCGTATATGGGTTGTCTAACATCGGTAACGTAATGTGGTCGGAATAAGGGTTTATAGAAAATGGCAGTCCACCATGTTCGGGAGATATAAATTTTCTAAAACTTAGTGTTACTTAGGAAATACCCTGTATAATTCCATAGATCTCATCTTTAACATTAGGGGTATTCAAAACTTTTTCAATTCTTACTTCTCACTTCTGGATTATTCGCTTATTCACTTATGGAATTGAATTCCCCTTGCTTATTTATTACTTAAATTCCTTACAGCTCACCCCGATATTGCGCGAATTTTAAACAGTACGCTCTCCACAAACACGCAAGACGGGAGAGAGAAGTGAGAAGAAGAAAAGTAGCTCTGGAGCTACTTTTTAATTATGACTTTTGACTTATTGATTATGCTACCTGATTGGCTCCCACAAACCCGCCACCAAAAGTGGCGGATAATCAGAAGTGAATAATCAAAATGTGAAGAATTTGAATACCCCTATTATCTCTTTCTCTTTACGTTTACTGTAGCCATGCACCGTTTCATTCATCATATTTACTCATTATCTTGTCCCAATTAACATCATTAGAGTAACTATATATTATTTACGCTGAAGAAATTTATAGAAAATTTATTCCTCTTTCGCATGCGTTTTTGTTCAACGTGTTTTAGCTGTGCCCACTACAAATAATAATAATGTTATTATATTGCTTTTCAACACACATTTAATTAATTTTATTAAAAAAATTAATGTAAATCTAAGCTCAGATTTACTAATTACTGCCCTATATTTGCTTTATAGTTTCACGAATGACTATATACTTGTATCATCTTTCATGGAATCGCCAAAGTTACTCAACATCCTTGTTTAGATCTACAAGGGCGGACATAATGATTGTCCTGGGGGTTAAAGCCCAGTCAGGAAGAATATGATGACAAGTGTAATGCAATAATATAGAGAAACCTTTGCTGAGTTCAACGATTCACAGTTTATTTAGGTAAATTTTTACCTGCTAAAACTGTGATATACAGAGTTTTATACAGAAACCATTTTTAGCGTTCAACTAAAAAATCCTTCGAGTGTAAGTATTACACTTTTCCTCATTATATTACTATGTACTTCCTGACTACGCTCTATCCTCCGAAAAATCTTTGTCAACTCCAGTGCACATATTTGTATGAACTGTTTTTGCAACATTGTGTTGTTTCATATTATATAGTAATTCGAATGTTATTACTTATATCGGTAAGAATGGAGTGAAAAACTTAATTTACAGGGCTAGATGTTGCAATAATAAAATAAGATTAAAATGAATAAATGCCTGTACAAGTTGCCTAAATAATCCTAAATTAAACAATCCTGGTGCATTCTTTTTAATGGCACACACTTACGATGTGTGACGAGACGAAACTGCATGATGAATGTACCGAAACACAAACACGGGTTATGTCAGTGTATATAGTACTTGTATATTGAGGCAGGATGTTTCTCTTTCAGTAATAAAAAGTATTTCCCAACCAACTAACGCTTCTCCATATATACATGTTCTCTCTCGCACGGCAATTTTGTAGAAGGGAAACTACGAAAAACCTTTTCCTTCAGATCGAGATGATGTAGAGACTTTTGCTACGTGGAGCAAAGTAGCGTAAAAACCCCGGGTATTGTAGTGCCCGGCTCTACTGCAACTGCTATACTGGCAGAAGAGGGTTTTGAAACTCTCTTTTTCATTTCCTCCATCAGGATTATATGTTGCAACTCCACTTATTATAGTTAGCTTTTCTGCGAGTGGTGCTATACTTTCTGGCAAGTTAGTGATGCAGCATCTCTTAAACACAACACAAACATAAATGCTGTGCACACAGCTTCCCACATTATTTGCTGAAACTTGAGGCCAGTAGTAGAACTGGTAGAACTGAAGTGAGTGAATCCCAAAGATGTACCTAACCTGCTACACTTAACTGTGTATACACAACATTCACAGTATAGATACTTTTATCTGCTAAAAGATGTAATTGCGTATAAATAATGTATTAGTAGCTAGGTACCCAAAGTAACCATAACATGTACCTAAGATTTAATACTACCAGCATAAAAACAACATCATTATCCTATGAAACTATCAATAAATACTCTAGTTACGAGTTTAAGTATACGAGACTTCAAATGATTTTTAAATAAGATACATAAACAAATATATTTACTGCAAGAAAAATGGAAGTGGAACCTTTTTAATGTATTTATAATTTTTATTTCTATTGTACCTCATTATATATTTTATGTGTATCTTGATTTAATACTGAAAAAAGTTGCCAATACTAGAAATGTATATATTGCCATAGAAATTCAATGCATTTTTTGTAGAGTCTAAATTATTTGCGAATTTATTTAGGCACAATGGAATTTGATGTTAAAGAATGTAGCTTGTAGTTACATGTCATTACTAGTATCAAGATTTAAGATGGAAATTATGAAACTGTATGACAGAATGTTTTTTTGGAATGTATAGAAGGTGAGATATAATGGAGTTGTTGTGTGTGGCATAGATACAGGATGACATAATATGAATGACTGAGAAACGGTTAGGAAAAGAAAAGGTGGACTAAAGAGTGGAGTTTAGGGACACAATAGTGGAATAGAAGATGTTGGGTGATTCAAGGTTTGTATTTGGGCTGGCGATTATTGTATTGGTATTTGCACTGCTGTTATTGGTTTGCCGTGGATTTGAGTTGTGTCAGAGGTAGGGAGGAGAGGACTGAGCACAAAGACTTGTTGTCGTAGCAGTGTAGTCTGACATTATGTATTTCTGCAGAGATGGGTTGGTGAGTGAGTGTGAGGAGTTGGCGTGTTAGTAGGAGATCAGGGTGAAAGTGAGGAGGATAGAAACGATGTTTTTCTACAATAACCAAACCAGTTCAAAGATAAATATAACAAGCTCTAAAGAGATGTTCTCGGCTCTATATGAACTGCACAGATTCCGCTAACACCTCCACTTTCACATACGAGGCATTGTGAGAGTGCGAGTGGGGATGTGTAGATATAAAGATAGATGTACCCGGACTAAACACAGGACAGGATTGCGGATTGAGTATCGATCATTTTGTGAAGATACACAGATACAACACACTTTTCTCCTGTAGTGCCATAATAGGAATATGTAGTTGGTGTTGGCGTGGACGACGACCATAGGAGAATGCGAATGGACTACTATGGTTTTACTTGAGTGTTACTCCGTATAAGCAAAACGTCTGTTTAGTGAGTTGAATGCGTGTGCAGATGGGAATACATAAAAATAAGTGGGTACACAGCAGATGCATGTGGACTGTAGGGAAAATAGTCATGCAGGGGTTGAGAGCAGATTATCGAACAAATGTATAGTAGATGGACAGGACGGGCAAACACTTAAAAGTGTATTCGAGTAAATGCAGTAAAAGACTTGGAAGACTTGTAGCATGTAGTAAATGTGTAGAGTATGTAGTGAGACTGAGAGAGTAATGCATCAAAGTATAAAGCAAAAGGGTTGTCTAGTGTGTATTCCGTTTTATGCAATACAAATCTACACCTCTGCAAATACACTCTGTGAAAATGCATATTATACCGCACTCCATGAATCTCTTTCAAATTGATATGCTAAATCCGCAACCACTTTCTTTCTCAATGACGACATATGGAATGTATTTTAAACCAAAGGACATCAACTCCACATTATACATTGTTGCTCAACCATATTAAGTCGTTCCAGATGGTTGTACGAAATCTAATGCACTACGCAGTGTACACTATTCCCAAACTTTTCACTTTTTAAACAAGTATAGCTATCAACACTTGACATAGCGCTAAAGGCTATAATTGAGTGAAAGCTGTCCTGAGTATTAGTTCACGATCAAGTCGATCAGTCTGAATGCAAATCCTTAATATCTTTACATATTATTATGTGTCACACAATTTGTGTCTGCTCTAAAACCATTTCCTAATCACATTTAAATTCACAATAAACAATATTGTATTCACATTGAGTAAGATAAAAGCTATAATAGGATACGATTTCTAAAAAAATAACGTCGTTAGCTTTTAAAGAATTTTAAAGTATTTTGCAATTTAAATTATTTAGGTTATTAAAAATGACTGAAATTATTTTGCAAAGCTTTAAAAAAAATTAGGTACCTATAGGTATGAAATGATAGAGCAATATGATATATTCCCTTGTAAGGTGCGAGAAATAAATTGTCTTGCATGGCACTTGCTGATGTAAGTAAAGGATGAAATGCCACAATAAAGCAGTGCTTGTGAGATTTAGACTGGAATTTTACTAATGAGCGTGTGAGTGGACCCCTGACACAGTAATTAAGTGGAGTGGTCAAGTCATTCAATAAACCAAAGAGGCGTTGTGGCTGTGATATATCATTATTTGGGAATGAATTAACCCCTGCCCTTAAATTAGGAAGATGGAAATAGCAGAGGTTGTGTAATGTAATGAAATCGGCTAATTTAGAAGCGGGTAGCTTTAGAGGAGGACTGGGTGAGTATTATTAAAATGGATAATATTGGAGAGATTTGTAAATAGTTTTAGACTGAAATGGAATAAGTAATTGGTGTATGGGACGTAATGCGTAGCATGTGTACATCACTTAGAATATTTAGTGAGTTTTGGTCGGGAGGCGGTGGGAGCCGGAGGATGAAAGAGCGGAAAGAGTGTGGGTGCGGAGATATTAGGAGAATAAAGGAAAGGAATGGACTGAAGTGAAGAGGATGTTAGGATGATAGGAGAAAGAGCGGGCAGACTTGTGGGTTGGGGTACAGATCCGTTGTAGAGGTTGCAGATCGAAATCCAATTAATGTTGAATGATTGTGATGCAAATACCCGAGTTTAAGGTCTATTGACCTCTAATTCGCGTGAAATTTAACGGAGGCATTTCCCTATCCAGACGGAAATAGAGATTTTTCTGGTGTGCAAACGCGATTAAAATAGTGGGAGCACGAGAGAGGCGCTCATCCGTGGAATAAAGTCATTTTGGGATAAATAGGATTGGAATTGGACAAGGGAGCGATGCAGCATAGATGTGTGCGTCTGCGGCATAATACCCGGATTATTTGCTTACCCTGGCTCCTTTCATAATATAACGGTCTACTTAGATATTTCGCTGGAAATATAAATACTCGTCGTGCCCTGCCCTGTCTGTCTGTGTCTCCTGCCATCCAGTCAGGTATACATTCACACACACGCATACACACAATACTATTGCTAAAACGTATACATTCTTAACTTAACTTCCCAATCGTTTCACCATTAAAAGCGGACATGAACATTTTCTTTATTATATACGTACACACAGCCTTCCGTCGTAGTCGTCGACGTATATTATGTATGTAGTTGTCGGATTCTAACCACTTAATGCATTCAAACAATAATGCATTAGCCGTAGCTACAGGCTACTTAATAATAAGTTACGCCAATATACTATAAGAACGCTTGTCCTTTTCATTCTGCCTACTAATATTATTCACTAATTTCACTCTTCCCGCACAAGCTATTAGTTACAGTCTCACATAGTCGTAAGTACAATACATAAGAATCGAAACCTAAACGACTGAGCAAACAAAATGGATAAATGTTCCTATTAACGACTAAATAGAGCGGTATAATAAGAATATTATATACGAGATAGTTTTACGCTTGAGAAAAGATAGGTCCTTGGGTAATTCAGAGTTTCACAGTGAGTTGAGATTGAAAAGTAAGCTTACCTTTACATGACATACTATAATTGTTTACTTAATCGAATAGAAATACTTCTACCTACACCACTCCCACCAACATCAATCACCTTTTCTCTATCACAATCTTCAATACTACTCCAATATACTTAATATCAGTTTAAAATCATTTATACTTAATATCAGTTTAAAATCATTTATACATAAACTCTATAAAATATACATCTTATATATTAATATATATCAAACATATATCAAATATATAAATATATAATGCCCATTTAAATATATATATAATTTATGATATATAAGTAGGTATCCAATGTAAACGAACTTTTGCATGATATTTTATACATATAGGTAGCAAGGTAGGTAGGTACATAATACCTACACATCTAATTGCCTTGGGATAAAGTATTTGTTCTATACTTACTTACATGAGACATTTGACAGATTGGAATCAGATAGGAATTAAAACATTTGAAATGCATGTTATGTGCTGAATCTGATGATAAATACAACATAAGCTGTATATAAATGCAAGACGCCTATTCGACAAATTGGAGAATTAGAGACTGATTGCGGTGAATGGGAAGAAATCCCGAACAATTAGTGAAAGAGAGCATGAGTCTGAGTCGCAGTGTAGTATTTAGGAGTATGGCTACCTACATAGATAAGTTAAATGTTCTCTGAATTTGGTACAAATAGTTCAGGCAGGATAAGCAGGAGCCAGTCTGTAATAGCGTCATGTCATGTGGATTTGCACTGCAAGGAAAGCACCCGACTTATTTTGTGTCTTACATATTACTTATATACTTGTGTACTGTAGCCATACCTCGGCACCCACCCACTGAAATGAGTGGAAGTAGTCAAAATAGTTGGCCCACTCTACCACTCTACCAACCCAAGTTG
>JAQFYB010002042.1:0-27442 GCA_034694085.1 Pogonognathellus longicornis | reverse complement strand
TATCCGTCCCTTATGCCCTGATGCTGTATAATGTAATTTACCAATGATTATTATACTTGTACCTTGTATTTACCCTTTAATACCCTTACCCCTCAGCCTAATACCTTGTTCTAATTCTATGCTACTATGCTTTGTTACCGCTTCGTTTGCTTGCTTTAACGCTCCACCATATTATGTAATTGATACGATTTGCAAATATTTAACAGTTAAGTCATATTTTCGTTAGTTCGGCATAGGTTGTGGACACTATTTGTGTTTTGGGGGCTACATCCGGTATCAAGTCGTTAGTTGAACCTGGTACCGGGTCACTTAATCTTTTAATCCATTTATGATGACTTTACATGGAAAGAGTACGTACGAGTTCTATAATGTGTATTTGTGACAGGTATAGCAAGAGTAAATAAGCCATAGTAAAACGAGTATAGAAATGTTATGGAGAAATTTGCTCCCACCCGTACACGCCATGGTCTGTCCCAATTAGTAGTTGTTGTCGTCATTGTTGACATGATTGTTGAAACCCTTGCCCTTCCAAAGAGTCAATTTACCTTCACTCTGTGTATTTTCTTACTATTGGGTAGTGTACACCAATATTATTATATACAATATTTTTAAGTATGTACAGATACCTGAATTTTTTAATTTCTAATTAGTGAGATTGACAGTGTAGAACTACACAAAACAAATCATAATTTGTATGGAAAGTAGTTTCAATGTACCATGTACCTAGACGCATTAATTGTAGTTATATCGTGTTGTTAACATTACAATTACAGATACAACATTTTAAGTAACTTTACATTAATTTACCTATGATTTTAATTTTATTTTTATTATGATAAGATTATTTCTCGTATAATTTTCAATCGACTGCTGCATGGTTCTTCATGTGAAACTCAAGTTTCACAGACACGATCTTAAAGCATGTTATTTAATTATGAGAGCAAAGGTTATTGCAACCGGAAATTTGTGAATATTTGTGGTAGCAAGTTGTAATAGTTATATCGTGTAATTGCAAGACAGTTAAACTTATAACAATCATAAAAATAAATGCAATAGCTTACAATGCATTTTCAATGAAGGTCTGTAGTAATTAAATGAGGAATACTCTAACTGTCATCTATAACTCTGTTCTATCAATATCATTGTATTCGAATACACGTTGAGAAGATAGTCAAGCTTCATTTCATTTAATGTGCCTGGGTAGTTAATGCAGAGTAATCTCATTTTCTTGCTTGTTTCAGTCAGCAAAGGAAATCTGAAACCTGCTGTGACGTCGATGAGTGTGCACGGAGACATAGACAGTCTTTGAGAGAGACATAGGGAATGAAATTGATGAGCAATAATATTTGAGACTAAGTGATCCAAGTCAACTTATCTAAACATTTGTTATATAATATCTACTCATATTCTGCATTAGCATACCCATTATTACTGATTACTATACACGGACATATGCATAAAATGCAGGCGTGTGAAATTTTGACAAATAAGCTGTTGAAACACTAATTGCTTTTGCAATTTTATGATAACTCCACCACACCACCACTTCATTACGTACATATTACATGTATACCTAAATATGTTCATTACATAATACAGATTTATTAATTACCTACCTAAATAAGTTGCTTTCACTTTACATAATTGCTTCTTGCTTCTCAGAAGATATCTGTAGTCTAATAATGTGTATTGTATGTGCAAAAGAGACGTAGTTAGTGAATGCAAAAATTTTCCATCCAAATTTCGTTGATTATTATAAGTTGTACCTATAGTGCCTATAGTGCAAACGCAACAAAGATGAATTTTTAATCTTCAGATGCACATTACATATATACAATTACTTTACATCCCAATGTATTTCCAGATCAAACAAATGAGTTTGAATTTGTATACTTATTGTATTTGTATTTCATTTGTATCCGCTACAGTATAAAAGATACAGTATCTACTTAAGGTTAGTTAAGTAATGATGGCTTTAATGCACACGCAATACATTAGTAGTACACATACACAATGCACCAATATACAAAGAAATACATAATATGAAACAGAGTTGAGTACACAATGGAAATGGAATTGAACCCGCGATGATGTAGTTTGAGAAACAAGTGGAAATCTTTTGATGCGGCTGCTGCTGGTATCTTCTTTCCACTAAAACTAACTTAACGTTATAATGTAACTCAGATAAGTAAACATTAATACTAGTGATGATTCTGAATGAAAACACAGTAGCTGGTGTATTTGAAGTAGGTGTATTACTAAGTCTATTGTGTGTTTCCAATTCTATGTTCGTATATATAAGTCCATGGCATGGTATTGTAATTTTCATAGCACCAGAGAGTACATACTAGAGTTCTTTACCAGTAGTAGACCACTACCCACCAACATTAAGTGAGTAGATGTTTTATTGCATTATGTAATAGGCTACCTACAGACACTAGACAGAGAAGTATTGCGTTGGTTGTATTCATGAAGTGAAACTTGTGTGAAGCCCAAGCTAACAAAAGCGTAGCGTGTAGGGTTTTATCAGTTCAGTTTATGTCGAGCTTCCATAGACGGAACTATGTTGTAAGTTGTAAGAAATACTTCTTCGAAGTCAGTGCTTCGTAGTTTCATACAGCCCTTGTTCGATAATAAGAAGGTACACTTCTAACAATTGTGTGTTTCTTATAAAAACATAATGTTTAAGCAGTACAGGACAATATTGTATTGATAATAATTTATCTTTTTACTACATAGTACCACTAAGTAAGTTGATATTAAAACTGTATAAATATATACATAATAGCTTTACTCGCTGAGACTGTGGACCTGTGGATTGTCAATGCAAGCAAATAGGTTACTCTGATATGAAACAGTAGCTTTAATGTGTTAGGGAAATTCGTAGAAATCAACCCATCCTAAGATATAAGCACACACAGTTTAGATTCTTTACGGTAGTTGAGTAAAGTCTACCATTCCTACCTTGTAACACACTCAGCAAATATTGACTGGGTATCAAGGTTTAGTAATATAAATATTGTTTATTATTGCACATTAGAATTTGCGCTTCTAATTCAGCCAGTTATTATTGGACACGCACAAAACACACATCCGATAATACAGAACCGTGAATTCTCATCCACCACCATAAAATTGGATTTTCAAGTTTATAGTTTTTATGTTAACTAAGGTATGTAAAATATTTACTTTCATTTGTTAAAACAGATTATGAATAGTTTGCTTTTATCAATCTTTGTGTTTTGAGAGAATTGAGACGCATCGCTAAAAACACAACATCATCCTCAGTGAATCTGTACATATAATTGTAGCCGATTCGAATGTAAAGTGATTTGGTAAATCTTGAAGCGTTTGGTCTTTGCCCTTTGGATATTTAGCATGTTACATTCTTGATTCTTGTGGGATGAACCATTTGAGCACAAGAGAATTGTTTATAATAATATTGTGATCCATCGTCAATCTGATTTTTGCATAATGTCGGCATTTGTGAAAGCATTGATGTAGTCGAAGACAAATTTCTCAAGATAAACCAGCTATTAAATGTTAATAGATAGCAATATTAAGTGTCTACACGACATAGATTCTAGTATATTCCAGTCCATTTTTGTTTTCTTAAAGTTTTAATGCATTACATTTATCTCCATAGTGTATAATATGGAAGAGTGTATAGACTGTGGTAGTTGGCACAATATTTTGGACATTATGCCTTTGTCTTTTACGTTAATACTCGAAAAAATTACTACGTTAGAGTTGATTTGTATTTATAAAACGTTCATACACGTCGTATATAACTGATTGCATTTCACAGACCGACAGACCTATATTTTTATCTTTAATGTGCATTTATCTCATACATCCATCCTTCTCAACCACCCGCCTCATTGTAACATAAACCCATGCAAAACTACCCCACTCAATCTAGTCTTAAACATTTGTAACGAAGTATCAGAGCTTCCAACGGTTCGATATGGATTAAACATACAAAAGATTTGATAGCAACCTAAATAGCTTCGTCCATGTAAACTTTAATCAGCATGTTCAGTTTTTAATGGATTCTGATTGACAATTTATTCGCTTTCTTCATTAAGAGGGTTGGCGTACCTAAACGATGTGTACCTAGGTACCTATACATTAGCATATCAAATAGCCACCATCATTGCTTATTGGTATTACATAAATATCTACTTAACTTAAGCGTACGTGATCACTGTTGTGTATAGTGTACACTATGTAGATTGTAGACATGCAAATACAAATGCGGACAAAGCATTTTGATGGAGGAGTATTGAGTATTCATTTGCATTGTTGGATAGATCACACTGTCTTTGGTTTGCTATGTATTCTCCAAACTAAAAATTTTATTGCCCTTTCGACTCCTTTCCTTCCATCCTTCCTACGTTGATTGTTGTAGTAGTACGTGTATTTTTTGTACATGTCATTGTGCTATGCGTTGAAATTTGTATAATTAATGGACACCTACAGATGACTTGGTTGCATCTTTACTTTGCATAGCTTAATGGATCCGTGATGCAGCAATTCAGCGCTGCAATATATTAGGGAGGTTCATGATTTATACTCAACTCTGGCTATGTTTAGTATAAAGGAGGTGTTCATGGAAAGGGTGAATAAGAAAATAATAATTCCTCTTACGGGTATATAATAATAATGCCTGTGTAAATTATACTCGCACATAAAGCACATTTGATTTTCTATATTATGAAGTGCAGTTCACCTTGTACACTTGTCAATACGTCTGATCTTTTAAGCATGACTTGCCTCAGCTGAACCTTTAAGTGTATATTTCTAAACGTTTATATGCAAAAGGCATGGCATGATTGATACACAGTGCATAATACACTTTATGAGTAAAGCAGTCTCATCTCCGTAAGAAGGTGAATGCAAATTAAAACTTTGTTTCTAGATTTTAAGGAAATTACCTTGGAGCACTTCAATTATAAATATGTAAGTTATGTGTAAGCACATGGGCTAAAACTAGTGCGTTAAAATTTAATTAAAAGATGTAAGCTTACTATATTAGTAAGGCTGAATTCAAGCTGAGCTCAAACATGATTAACAAACTAATGCTTATATCTTACTTACTTACAATGCGAATCTTATAATTAACAAAGCATTTGATATTGATTTTATCTGTATAAATGGTAATATGTATTTAGGTATTAATTTCAAAGACGCTCTGTGGTTGTTGTCTTGTGTGTGGTGAGTGTACGCAGTGTAGTGCAATAAATGTATATCAAATGGATGCATTTACAATGAATACAGAAGATTTATTTAGAAATACAGTCGGCACACATTACAAAGGTAACCAGGCTATCATTAGTGGGGGACTATACTAATATTCAAGATAAGAGTGGTTGAAATCAAAATATGGATTTAGGGGATCATAATATTGCTATTGTTGGTAGCTAGTCTAGGATGAATTTCGTGCACATGCGATAAAGCGTTTACAAAATAGAATGTCATATGAGTCGACAATGCGTGCATTCATGAGTGCAAAGACCGTAACACATACACTATGAAAAAATATTGCGTTTTTCTGTGTAATGGAAAGATTTAAATGTTTTAATAACTCAGTGATTCAGAGATTCTATAATATAAATATAAAGTATTCAGCAAATAAATGCAGAAGTATAATATCTCAAAGTGGGTTGTTTATAATATAGTCGGTGTAAGTGTAGTAGCGTGACCTGGTGACCTTGTTCAGCTCAGGATGATAAAATACATTTCGCTTATTTGCTTTACAAAATAAATACCTATATACTTAAATGATTCCAGTCAGTTCAAACTAGTAGCTGTATATCTGTATAGCTGTTTTGTTGTTAAACAAAAATTTCGCTTATCTCATTCAAATTGTTTGGTTTCGCCACTTGTGTCAATTGTGTCGTTTATGGTGATGTGACACGACATGATGGGGAGCAGTTTATCTACGTTATTATTTACATATCTCAATTCTCAAATAAAAGCTACAAACAACTTATAATTGAAGTTGCAGTTAAAGTCAACAATCTAAGCTTACCATTCGATCTAAAAATGATGCAAACATTACTAATACCAGCAAGATTTATGAGCTGCAATTGCAATGGATTAAGTATTTTGGTTACAATAATTTAGTATTGATGAATTGGTTAAAGAGGTTCTCTTCAGTTTTAACTAGTTCAACGAAAATAAGAGTTAACTTCAAACTGCATTTAGATCCCCAGCGAGAACCCTTTAACCTTTCATTTGACAATAGGACAATACACTTTTAAATTCATTGTAAGCAGGAAGTTGAGAAATTGAGCGTCAACGTAGATTGCGCAAGGAAAATGCAAATATTATAGACTTTATAAACAGAATTCACTTTATGTTCATGTAAACAATTTTAACTGTTCCCGACATGAAAAGAATAACGAAGAAAGGTAAAATGAGTTGTCACACAGAGGAAATGTGTCAGCATGAATGAGTTTTTTTCCTTTGAATAAGGAAAGATAGTAATAAAGCCAATTTAGATAGGTATGTTAGGTACTACGTAATTGTATGTATCATTAATATTTTAGTGTATTATCAAGCAAGGGTAGTTGCGTAACAATTTTTATACCTCTCATTGTAGTAATTATATGGTCAATCTATTTTTAACTGCATGCTAACAATATTTGCTTTCAATTTTGTTGAAATGCTTCGTAAATTGGTGAATTAATTGTAGGTTTAAGTAGTATCATTATCATGTAGTGCAAATTATAAAACTCGTCGAGTTTATTCTGCTTGTCTTAGTGTTGACGGGAGCATTTAACACACATAGTGTTCTACACAACATGATGGCCTTCCTTATAGAACTAATCAGCAATTCAAATGTACTTGGTCTACGAACAATAAATGAAATTACCCATACAAACATTTGTCTGGGTTGAAGGGAGAGAAGTATCTGGTATATATATGGCCAATCCTTTTCTTTCTCCATGTGAAAGATTTACTTTACATAGAACAACCATAACCATCCAGATCCACCAACCCAAGCTCACAACGTTGTTTTATTCTTGCTCTCAGTTCTTTAGTAATTTATTCTTAGAATTCAATTTAATCAAATACACACAAGATGCGATAGAGCAGCAGCAGGTTGTCTCACGTCTCTCACACACTACACACTAACACACTACACTCACTTGTTGTTAACCATTATATTAGCCATTTCGTTTCTTCAGTGGCTACACAATATACAATATCCATGTAACTGTGTGCTTGTAAGTTGTGGTTTCATATTATTATTGCATTGTACAAGTATATTCATGTAGTAAGTGGCAAGTGGTACCCATCGCATCATCATTGTCTGCTGCATGTCCCTGTTAAGGTACCAATCAGTAGATTTGAGTGGTGCAACTACTTGCTATATATAGTTAGGTTTCGTTGGTTGACTTTTGACAGCATGAGAGAGTTGGAAACTAGTGTAAGACAAAATCTGTTGATCTAGAAAAAATCCCCCTTCTATTAAGTTAGTTGATGGACGAAGGAAGGCAAGGCAAGGCATGCACATAAGTAACATGGATGAGCAGGGTCTTTATTATCTGACATAGTTGTCTGTTTGTGGCTTTTGCTGTAGATAGCTTTCGATTCGTTTGGCTTTTATTAATTCTTATTCCTCACGATCTTGAAAAGTAGTTGGTTATATAGTACAAGGTACATACAACAAAATAACATGAGTGTACTCTAAAGAGTATGTCTGACAGTTCCTGAACTTCTTTTAGGTGATTCTTCTTGAGTCTTGAGGTTTTGTAAAAAGTATAATATCATATCAAGTTACCCTGCTTGAAATACAACTTAACCCTTGCATAGTGTGTTTCTCTTCGCCGAATGTGTAATGCCGAGCTAAAAGCAACATGTATTGTGAGATAGACAGAGATACGAGTAACAAAATGAAAAGCAATGTAACAATGTAAGTAGAATCCAATCGAATGTAAACGTATGCTGTGACTTCCAGTCAAACCAAAGCGAATGTTGCATGAGCGAATCTTTTATGGTGTGGTTAATAAATTGAACCGGTACTTTTACTAACACAAAATACAAGAATGGTGAATTGGAGAACAACCCTTTAAGAGTACTAGTACATGGAGTTTGAGAGTGTTATGTAAATTGTGCGAAAATCTGCCTACCTAATCTATATGCATACATTAATATGCCTACGTAGACCTGCGAATATTTTTTCATTGAATTAATGCACCTTTCAGATTTGTCAATCATTGATGATAAGCTCTGTTATTACGTAGTACACAAGATTTAGGCCGAAAACTGCAACGTAAAAAGAGATAACTTGTATTTTGCTTGGTACAAGGAGAAAATTGCATTTACAAAATACGTGTTGAATCTTTCGGCTTAATAATTCCGGCATGCATCATGTTTTAAGTATAGAACATGTTTCATTACAGACACAGCCATTGTATACTACTCCGCACTCCATCCAGTTTCTGTGTACATTTAGTACATACTGCAACAGAATAAACACATGCACTTTTAGACTACAGTTCACGTTTTTTGTATACCTACCTACTGTTTGTGATACCAGATCATACAATGTTGCAGATGTAATACAAAAACAATTGAAACTGCAAATACAAACCAAACTGCTATTGTTTCTGTTCAATTGACTTCTTTGTAGCTATAATTATGCTAAATGCAATTGAAGTTGAGAGTCAATTATTCTGAGTGTTTTGTTTTGTGTTGTGGTGGATGTATGAAACACTGGTTCAAAGTGGAATACACATGCACGTAAGACTTATTAAGGGAATCAAAATGAAACATCTTGTGGTTATTTGGTGGTAGCATTTCCTTTATTCTCTATAAACGCTTCCTGCATATTGGGATAATGTTTTTAATACTATTTTCCTGTACAGAACGTGTTTGTAATAAACTCTACTCATTTACGGGGAATGCCCAAAACATAGGATAGGTCTATCGGTGCATAAGGTATCGCATATCGGCTTTAATACACATGTACTACCTACTTTAGTTTCGGTGAGGTACCTATAGAGTTTAGCACGACATTACTTTCTGTTCTGCTTTTGCTGGAGTTTTTTAAGCGCCAACCCGCACCGCACACCAACCCGAGACTGTTGTGCTACTTGCAACTTGCAAATATTACGATGTCTGTGAATAGAATGCAATGGAGAAGTTGTATTTCGTCATCCTAGTATATTATGACTCCGTTTTTAGTTCCCATTCCCATCTATATTTGTCATTTCGTCACGTAACATGCAGCAAACATTATTTACGGATCTTGTGTAGTATGTACGTGCTATCAGCACAAGGTGATTGTATAATTTATGATAATTCGCAGTATAGAAGTGATACATTTTCATAGTATAGTTTGTGTACATAAAGTGTATTGTACTGTATTTTTGTTGCTTGCTGTAAAGTTGTTGAACTGGATGGAATATAAATACATATAAGGTCTCAACTCAATTCTTTCATCAACTCCGCATCCACAACCATATACATCCTTTCTAGTATTGAAATCTTAGAATTTCATTCCAGAGTGATTTTCTTGTATTGAGTTTTGACTTTTGACCATCATAGAATACATCAGATATTGACACAAACCCAAGTTTTATTGTTAATAAAAAATACAGTTCAAAACTAATTGGTTGACTGTGCATTCTGAGTCTGACTGAGTGTATTTTTAGTTCTACACTTACTGTTTTTGCTATACATATCAACTCACTCAACTCAGTCAGTGTACCTACATTCTCAAAATACCCCACCAATAATAAACTTCTTTGGTTCTATGTCTTCTTTAGTTCATCGTACTTTCTTGTGCTCTAAAAGAATATCAATAATTACAGTTTGTAAGTGTACTTGCGAATTAATGTTTGTGCGGCAATTGGCAGACATTGGTTAGATAAGTGATTAAGGGTTTCATCAATAATTAGACATCAATGTATTGAGGTCTAAGACAAGATAGTCTAGACAGATGCTATATATGTGAACAAATTAATATTAATGCGAATCATCCTTACTTTCATTCTGTTTATCGACAGTAAGTAGTACGTAGCAGAATTGATATATTCAATCGCATAAAAAGTTGTCTGCGCTGACTGAATTTTTATAGTGGGAGAGAACTCATATTTTAGTGCGTTCGTTTGCGGCAATAATGGCGATCGGTAAGTACCCGTGTCTCTAGTACTTACATACATAAACAGATGGGAAATACAAGTTTGGCCTTATATTATTAGTACCTGCTCAATTAATAATAATAATTACTACCACACAGAACACCATTTTTGTAAACCAATCAGTAATGAACATACATATGCATTTTTATTCGGAGGAATAGATTGACTGATTATTGTGTTACATGATAAACAACGGCACAATTGCGGAATAACTAACTGAATAAGTAGCAAAGATGTTCGGTTACGTATCTTCGTATATGTATGTATGTACTCCATGTATATGCACCAAACATAGCCTCGTGGTAAACATATGGCGTCTTCCATTAGTACAAGCATGGCAATACATGTAGCATGTAGCACATTGACTCACTTTTCTTACGCTACATGCAGAGTGCTTGTATACACATAGCTTAAAAAGTGTTTAATGCTTTGAACTTCAAATGTGATACTGGTTGCTGAAGGCAGTAAGTAAATTCGTTTATGGCAGAGAGTATTAAACAGCATGAAAACACCGTTAAATTCATTATATGTGAATAAAATTGTTTTATATTACTGTCACCTAAACACTGAAGTCTTATTATGCACGTTTGTATACACACACTACAAATAGGCTGACACGGCATTAATTCATTGATTTTTTGAAGCTTGAAAATATTGAGGTACATTGATCATACTGATACAACTTTAAACTATGAACACAATACAGATGGTCTTTTCATAAGATTTGTAGGTAGTTATACAGTCTATGTAAAAGATGCTAAAAATGTGATTTTTTTGCAACTTTATGAATTTTGTGTAGATTTCTATTGTTATGTTGATTTGAATTAACTTGACTGTTTTATACAGACATTTTAAACAAACATGTTAAATGTTTTTCTTTGCAGAATCTCCTCAGTCTAGTAAAGTCTTAATTAGTTATATCAAAATGCCAAAGAGGAAAAGCTACGATATTGGAGGCGGCGATGCCAAGGACACCAAGGAGAAGAATGGTGACATGGACAGTCTAACCCCTGCAAACTTCATTGAAATGCGCCCGACCGATAAAGTTGAACTGAAACGAAATGTCACCTTAGTTAATGGAGTCGCAATTATTGTCGGTAATTTGCTAAGCTGTAATTACATTTCTGTCCACAAATGTGGAACGAAGATTCGAAGAGTTATGTAACAATAAGGATGATATAATCACAAATTATATATTTCATTATACAGGATCCATCATTGGTTCTGGTATCTTCATTAACCCAACGGTAAGTTCATTTTCATTTACAAGTTATATACAATTTACGTTTTCAATGTTGCACACAAAAATCTGAAAAAAAAATTGTGTTGAGACATAACACTTAACTCTAACTTTATAAGTATTTGGTATATTTTTAGCGGTGCCGCAAGTATTATGGATAATGTGTGTGTAATATTCTAGTACAATCACTTTTATTTTCGTTTATTACATAAAGAAGGCTGCCTGTTATCAGTATTATTAGTTTCTATGAGCTGAAGAGCTGAACTATAGCCACTGCATAGAGTTAACAATGCAGGATACCCCTTCTCAGAAACATAATGAGATACAGATTTTGAATACAGGATTAACATTTATTTGGTTTCTTTCCGTGCTCAGACCTTGAATATGCACTACTCAAAAATAAATTGTTGATAACCAGTCCAAAGTACAGATAAAACAAAAGGAGTGTTTAACTAACTAACGTAACTTAATATGTTTTGCCTATAATTAACAACACTGCACTGTAACTAGTTCCAACAATAATTAATTAGTCTGTATTTATCTTGGCAAAAATTGTAGACTAAAACACTAAAGTCTCAATACCTACATTATTTTTTTTTAAATTTTGTGACTCAGGTTTAAGTAGGTAGACTATACCTGTTTGAGCCATTTGTGTGTTTGTAAATCACGCACTAGGGTAAGCGAAAATAGGTGACAAAAATAAGAAGTCTCAGAAGTACAGAAAAACATGTCTTGTCTTGTGTAAGTAATGTACGTACCGTCTCGCAAAGTAATCCGATAATAATATAATCAGATATGAGTGCTTACCAAAAAGCTTACAAACTATTACGCAATCGACTTCAGTTACATTCTTAATTCTCTTTCGTTTTACAAATACCCTAAATTTAATATATTCGGATCGGACAAGATGGATATAAATAACCAACTTTATTAAGCACATAGTACAGTACCGTCTTTTTAGTCAATTTTAAATTTTCGTTTCCTTCCATTAGGTTAGGTACATTCCATCAGTCAGATTACTTGAATTAAAATATTTCCGGTTATTGTGCTTCTATAATTCATGCTAATAATCAGTAAAAATATTTTATTTCGTGTTCACACCAGCCTGTGTACATGTACGCTCAGTCATCCTACCTGGCTATCGGAGTATGGGCAATGTGCGGAATCTTTTCATTAATAGGAGCAATCTGCTTTGCTGAATTGGGAACATGTGTGGTGAAATCGGGAGGCGACTTCATCTATATATACGGTAAGTACAATTTTTAGTTTTTTTAATAATCCCCAGACAATTTATTCATACATTCCATCAGTGCGTTTAAGTTTGTTTATAAGTATTATTTACACCCTCGTCTTTATTATTGTGATCCATATTAAACATACTCGATCTGCATTTGCATACAAGGTGTATTTTTTGAGAGCTAATAGGGAAAAGGTTATGACGTCTATTCTGCCTACCCTGCGGGAGTCTACATACATAGTTAATGCTACGAAATTGCATACAAAGTCAAGAAAAATAGAAATACATGAATGAGTTGATATAGGTGATGTCTCACAGAGGTTAACTTTGCTCTCTAATTCTGAAAAATTCCATACACATTCATTTATGTATTGTATTAGTCGATTTATTAACACTGGTAAAGCAAAGGGAATACAGTTAACTATCGTTTGCAAATGTTATTTAATTATCGTATCATTTAGAATAGAGTGGAGAATTTTTGATTTCAATAAGCAAGACGAATACGAATACGCTTTCCTAATATAATATCTACCTACCTAAGCCAACTTTAATAATATCAAGTCCTGCACGTTGTATTTTTAATAATTTTTAGCTGTCACTTCGAGCAGAAAAATAGATTTAAGAATATTGCGATATTCATTTTAAGCTACATTCTCATAAGATTGGTCATGGAATTCATGTATAGTGTTGTCCCTAGGACATGTAGTTGTGTATATTGTATTTTTACAGACAACATTTTCGTGAAATAGACAACCAAGAACCAACCCAACTCTTCTTGGATGTGTATATATAGGCAGGCATAGACTGGACTATACATAGACTGAACCTTACTTTTATACAGACTGTAGGTATAACTGGCATAACATAAGCAGAGCGTGATGTACGAAATCATTGAATAATATTGGGTCACGCTCAATTGCTTTCGATTCTGTTCGACTTAAAGTTTTTTCGGCTGTTTTTCAGCAATATCTATGGTGTTAAGGAAGTAAGGCATTCGAAGAATTTTGATAACGCACATCAAGATGCGAGTCAAGAATGTCGGCAAAAGACTATAATGGAAAATAGAGAGTGCAAGTGGCATCTCATTTATTGCAAAATTGATGCCTCGTTTGGTTGAGCTCTGGAGATATCATTACAGATAAAGGCAAGCAAGTGATGAGGATGTTCTTCACTTGATATGAGATGAGACCACGAAACTCGAGATGATTAAAATAGTAGGTCTCTTCTGTCTCTGAGCAGTTCACAGCAACACTCGTTTTCTAGAGTGTTGTAAGTGTGAAGGCATTTGTTGATTCATCACGTCATCCCATCCAATGAGAATAATAATTATACTTCATTCCCAACTTATTTACCCTGCCACAGAATACAGCGATAATTTTTTCCTCCGTTATCTTGCTCTTAACATAACAACAACATCAATTGCATTTTCCATTATAGATGATCATTCATGTTATTTAAAAATATCTAGGTATGTACTTTTGATGACCACGTAATTATTAAACATGTGCAGACTGCAGACAGATATCCATTTTTAGTATATTGATAAATATCTCTATTTAGCTAATGATACTCAAATGCATTATTTGTATTCTAATTTACAGAGGCTTTTGGTCCGTTGCCGGGATTCCTTACTCTATGGGTTACCATTGTCGTAATTCGGCCATGCACAGCTGCCGTTGTTGCATTGACATTTGCTAATTATGCAGTGAAACCATTTTTTCCTGATTGTGATGCTCCGGGTTTCACTGCAGAACTTCTTGCAGCTTGTTGTCTCCGTAAGCAAAGTGTTAACCATCATAAATAGCAATTACTTTATTTTTATGACTTGGCAAACTGATAGCGTTGTCTTCAATTTCATACATACAAGAAATAAAGTACTACTTTGAAGGTCGTAAGTCAACTCAGTACTCAGTGGTAATATTATACGATGCCAAATGTGGTAGTGGTATGTATAATATGTTTATAACTTTTAAAGACAATAAAATTGATGAAGCTTTTACTATACGGTAGAATAGAGATTGTTTCGGTTGTGTAACAGGAATCGAGTAAATATAATTTCCATGATTGCTTTACCTATTATCAATAACTCTTGTAGGGCTACCTTCTCTAAGTTCTTATGTATTGTCTTTGCCTTTAATCGAGAGTATATACCTAAATATCAGAAATAAATAAAATGATTGTCTTTCTTTGGTAAGCAATGAAACTTTTGTTGATAATTCCAGTTCTTCTGACTGCTATTAATTGTATCAGTGTCAGAGTGACCATGAAGATTCAAGATCTATTCACTGCTGGTAAATTGATCGCTCTGTCGGTAATAATCATCATGGGAGCGGTACGACTCGTTTGGGGATTGTCATGTAAGACTTTTGTGTTGTGTTTTATTTACATTTAGATTACTTCCTACGTCACAGTGCATATAGTGTAAAAAAAAATCTCCAATCCATCCAATGCCAAACACCTTGTGCCTTTACAATTTACTACGATTATTAACCTAATTACACCTATAGAAATATTTATATTTCTGTTCATTACTCTTTACTTGGAAGTTAAAAGTAACCTGAGGGAAATCAGTTTTAGAGCTTTAATTACATTATATCTTGCTTACAACGTTACAATTACAATTATATGCATTGTGTACGACGATTTTCCCATTATTACCAGTATTACATGCTGATACTGATAATACAGGGCTTTAGTATGCACTTTCCACATGTGAAGTTTAACATGTATACACTACTATGTTGTAGCCGAGACAGGACCACAGTTGGACAGCAATGCGTTTACAACCCCATATGATTTAAAAGGTATGTTTTATCACGATGCATGGGATTTTTGATAATTTTTGCATTTGATATCATACAGATACATACATGGTACCTTTCTTTCATTGTTGTTGTATTAAATATTTACTTACCTTGTATTGCATACATAACAAATATTTTTAATCTCTTCACAGGAGGATCTTTCAATATAGCTGCTTTGTCACTGTCATTCTATAATGGACTTTTTGCTTATGCTGGCTGGAATTATTTGAACATGGTTACACAAGAGTTACAGGATCCCTACAAGTAAGTAATTAATAAGTGAAATGAATTAGTTGCATGCACCCGTAGGAATCCCACAGATTGCCCATCTTTTGCTTCTTTCCTACACAGTCATTTAGTGACTGAAAGAACATACCTTTTTCTACAGTGCAACTTGCGATACCTGACTTCAAACTTCAAACAGTCAAACAGATAATTGAGTGTGAGATAATGGGATCTCAGACAGATGCTTCCCGTTCTTGAAATGTTGGGTCAGCAAATCAAGATCTGGATATAAGATACTCTTGTACTCAATGTTATGTTGAGCAAAGGCGTACCTTAACCATAGGTAGTGAGAACAGTCGTTTCTTACCTAAAAGACCTAATCTAAACTTAAACTTGCCCAAGGATAGAATCATAGACGGGCCATGAGATCTTAATTGGGCTAATAGAGCACGTATCTATAGCAGACAGTAGGTTTAGGCCATAGGCTTACCAGAGTATTACAGCAATTTGTTGACCATTTTTTCGCTTTGGGTAAAGTAATAATTGATCTGCTTTTAGATTATAATAACTTTTACTTATCCTTTTTAGAGTATTTAACAATAAACGTGGGTTGCATGCAACAATCCTCTATACTTGTGAATGGGATTGTTTGCCCATTTAGTAATACACTTCTTTGAATTAACTGTGTTATTCTATTTACTAATTTATCTTTACGTGAATTGCTGATGTTTTGTCCGACATGATAAGATAGATAGAGGAGTGAAAGTACGGGTTATAAAACCAATGTAATGCCTAATACATGGAATGCAGTCATTTAGCATAGATCTCTTCGTTTTAAGCGTACCTATATAGGTATGTTGGTTGTTGGTATAATATATAGTATTACACTATAATTATACTATATACTACAAAATGTACTAAATAAGTCTGGAGAAATACGTCACTACTACTGGATGAGGTTGAGGACCACAAAAGTTAGTGCAACAAGTGCTAACTTCTAAGTGGAATCGGGAAAGAAGAAAAGTAGGAAGGACGTGGCACAACGATATTATTATTATTAGCAAAGCACTGGACTGACAGTATACACAGAAGTTCGGAAAGCTTTTATATATTGACAGCATGAACATGAACTGTCCACAGTAGAATAGAAACTTCTGAATCCTATGTGCTTATGAGTACACGCTCGAATGTCTTATACTTTGACTAGGTATACCAAACAACTAACTGGATTGGTTTTGATCAAATAAATGGTTCGTTTTATTTGCTCACACTTTAGTCCGATTTCCGATGTATAATATAAGGACTACTTGCTCTGCAAACAATACTACCTTATGCTTCTTGTCTTCTCACCCTGAGTTTGTTATAACAAAGGGTTTAGTGTTTAGAATCTAGGACATCTGGATAATATCCTTGCCCTTTTCGTCGTTCATATTACTAATACATGCTGTGAAGAGTATTTATTATCAGAAAGTACGAATAAAAGAATTGCTTGTCCTAGTACTCTTGTGGTCCTGTGTAATGTAGATTCTATTAGAAAAGGAAGAGAAAGAGAAAGAAGGAAAAATTCAATAGAACTTTGGAATACAAATAGAAAAACACCTTCGATCTGTTGGGCATTATGACATACATAGCATTACTTTCACCAACACACAATAAACTACACAATGGATATAACTTCCAAAAATGACGCTGTACAACCAGATCTTCAGCATTAATCAACATTCTTTTAAATCCGACTTCCAACATTCAACATTCTGGTGATACGTTTTAGAAACAATCTTAGCACATTAAAAGCGATAACACAAAATCTTGTACATAGGATATCTATACATTCAAACTGGTTAATTAGACTAACTGAGACTGAAAATGTCCCAGTCCCAACTATGCTATATGCAGAGCAACACCATATTTCCTGTCTAAGCTGTAAATCCAATCGCTTACGGCATTAGAAGAAGTCTAATATTGCAAATATCTTTTGTTTTCTAGGAACTTGCCCAGAGCCATTTGGATAGGTAAGGCAGATCTCATTTTATGTGTATTGAAGATTAAATGAATACTGAACTTTAACTCAGTAGTTTATAGCACCCTAAATGTATAGGGTCCCAGTAGAAGCTATAAAAGAAAAGCATACAAGTGAAGAAGATCATGTAATTGGTTTCTTGTAATGTATGTTATTGATCCACAGGTCTTCCTACTGTCACCATTATATACGTTTTGGCTAACTGTGCGTATTTCATTGTATTGAGACCGGATGAGATTTTGTCGTCACCTGCTGTAGCTGTGGTAAGTCAAAATTAGAAGTAACATGATCATTCTGCTGTCCATGTAAACCTACAACCATAGAAAGCGTGTTTTACGGTTATGGTTCAATTTAATTACATTTTACATGCAATTTGTTCGTTTTTGTTACGAAACCACCAATAGGAATTCGGAAAACACACATTTGGAAGCTTTCAATGGCTTATTCCAATTTTTGTGGCCCTATCTACATTCGGTGGTGTAAATGGAACTTTATTTACATCGGCCCGTTTATTCTTTGCGGGTGCGGATGAAGGACAATTACCCCAAATATTCGCATGCATTCATACAAAGAACTTAACCCCAGTTCCAGCTCTTCTGCTGCAAGTGAGTTTGCTACATACACATGAATTTCATGACACATGATTTTACACACTATTTGACAACCTTTTAATTCTTCAAACTAAATATCCTAGAAATAAATTAAGAAATTTTTTGATACGCTTTCACAAACTTTCTCTCTACGAAAGTACCCATGCAACAGGATAATGTATACTTTTAACATTTGTTGGGGTTCCATGGGAAGTACCTGTTAGATACTAACTTTTAAACGGAGATTTTGTCATAAAATGAGAAATCTTGCAAGTACTACACAAAGGAAAGTCTTCTTGAATGCTACAATACCCAAGTAATAAAAAATACCGACTTTTACTTTCAGTGTCTTATCTCAGTTGTCTACCTTACCACGGGATCAATCTATCAATTAATCACATACGTCAGTTTCGTTTTGTGGGTCTCAACTGGTTTCGCTGTTGGGGCTTTGCTTCGGTTACGTGTGACGAAACCAGACATTCCACGACCGATTCGAGTTCACCCGATTCTGCCCATCACTTACATAATTTGTAGTATATTATTAGTGGTTTGCTCTATATATGAAGACCACGTTAGTACAGGTGATGCACTACTTTTCGATCAATTATTATGATTTTGAAAACATAATTGTAATCTTATTCATTAAGTATGCTAATTTGTTTTTAATGTCCTTTACTCTGTACCATATTTTAGGAATAGGAACATTGATAACATTAACGGGAGTCCCTGCGTACTACCTTTTCGGAAGACCAAGTAAAACAACCCCTCCAGATTATGTGAGAAATGCTACAGTTTATCTACAGAAACTAATGAATGTTATTCCTCAAGAAAAATCTGAAGCTTTACTATAAGCCAAGGTTGTTAATAGGTTTAGGAGTTGTCTTGTCTTCAATATAGATTGTCAGCATGAAGTATTTATTATACTTAAATGGTGATCATTTAAAATAGTTAGGCAACGAAAACTCGGCAGATTGTATATTGCATAATATAGATCACACAATGATTCTTTATTATTATGCTTATTATTGTTATTTGGTAGGTATAAAATTGTGGCCGATGTACCGATGATTTTTTGTTACAATATACATATATTACTATAACATTGATTGATTGAGACAATAATTCTAACAAAAAGGAAATAAAATGTGTATAAGCTTAGTTATGTGATTATGTGGTATGAAATGTTTTCACTTCCATTCCTTCAAGACTCGCTCATATTCGTCTTCTGGTATAAAAGGAACATCAATAAGTCTAAGGGTTTAATAAAGAAATGTCAAATTTTAATTAGTTCTTTCTAATAAACGTAGGATGTAGGCGGATGTAGGAACTTTAAAATTACAGAGCAATAATAATTAGGTATGACAAAAATTAACAAAAATGATTAATTACTTTATCATGCTATCACCACAGTACACGCATTCTGATGCTATTATGTCGTCAATATCGGATTTGATTTGATCTCTAGCACTAATGACTGCTGAACCAGTTGACATAACATCGAGGTTACTGGTAACATCGCCAAGTTGTTTCTGCAACAAATTATTTTCACTAAATACAAATCTATTCAGATTGAATATTTAACATAAAATTCAAACGAAAAGACAAAGACAAATACCTGCAATTCATTTAATCGCGTTTTTCTAGGATGACTTAGAGTTGGAAAAACTTCTCCCATTAAACAATCTGCATGAAATTGATGGCCACAGGGAAAAACGTAAAAATTTCTGACCAACAAAGGAATTTCACACAGTGTACATCTGTCAGTAGCCCTTACAACAGCACATCTAACAAAATTAAGAAATTAAAACATGAGTACCACTTCAAATACCGAAAAATGTCAGCTTCTGTAAATAATTAATGTATGTGTCAGAATCTTTAAGTTTTACCTATTACGCACTGCTTGAATATCTTCCCGAATAGAATCCGCAGCTCTAGTAGCTTCTTCCATTTCCTCTTTCAAGTTTTGAATGTGATGGTTATATTCTTGAAGGGATGAACATATGGCATCTTTAAAATGGTCGATTGTAACAAAATTCGGAAAAAATGGCAAAATATCTTCAATTTTGAGTAGGTCGCATTGATGTAAAAACTCCATTGCTTGTTGTATATCATTTTTCTCTTTGACTACATGCTTGGCTATTCTCAACCACAATTTCTTTTGCATTTCGACATCATCTTCAGGAACATTGGCTGTTCTTTTAGCTAACTCCAGATCTACTTGAATGGCCAAGGCCACAGCATCTTCGTACAACCCCATACTAGTATACAAGTAAATTGTAGGAAGATCCAGTTTCTTCTCCAAGCACATCATTAGCACATATTTTTGGTCGTATCGAACTTGATTCGAATTTGCTCCTTGTGACTCAAGATACTCCATTAGTTTATCAGTGTTGTAAAAGTAGATATAGAGAGAAACTAAGTAGTCATGAACCGATTGATCATTCACTTGTAAATGGGTGACGCAGTGCTCTAAGTAGCGTGTGACTTGCTTAGCCTGTAACATCAATTGAAGTTACATAAAAATCGAAATTACTGCGAATCATGAATGTATGAAATATGAATACATGAAATACTCACGGTATCGACTGAAAGTTTAGAAGAGAACTTTGGTAGCAACTTAATTGGACTTAACATCCTTCCATTTGTAATTAACACATCGATAGTTGCTTTTGGGTCTCGGTCCAATAATACAGGAATGAATCGCTCATACAAAGCAGCATTTTTTTGTTGCTGCAGAGTGCTTAATGCTGTAGGCAAAAAATAGAGTTATAAATTATCACTTTTTTATAACCAATTTCATATTATTAATAATACTATTTAAACAAACAAGTACTGAACTACCAGCAGCATATTGTCCGTTTGCAATGTTCTTGTCAATGACTTCATCGAAGTCTTTCATCACAAACGTAAAATGAATTAGGTTTTCTTTATCTCCATGACTTGCCATCAAATCATATACTGCTTTCTTGTTTTTGGATGCACAGTCCTAGAATATACGAACAGTAATGTGTAAAAATGTTTGTCGAGCCTGTGCATCTTTCCACATTCACAATGGTAATTATTCACATTGCATTGCAGGGTATTGTGGTTACCTTCACTATTGGTTGCTTCATAAATTGCAGAAATTCCTCATCTAAATTATTGTATTCAGCTGTATCTCTTTTCCCAAAATCTCTTAATGACCCCAGATCGTTCAAATATAGCTCAATAATCCAGAAGACTAGAGTTGTTACTTTTGTCACGTCATGTCCACGAAGGCCACTCAATTTCTACGATTTTTTTTACAAAAAAGTAAATTGTCACGAAAGAAAATCTTAAACTCACAGAATGTAATACGCTATCAAGAATTATAAATAGCAGAATAACAACACATAAAGCGTTCTGGAAGCAGAGCCATCACTTATCCAATAGAAATGATCCAATGAGTTTCATAGCTCACAGACAGGTAACTTTGACATTTTTAGTACTGGAATAATGCGTACCTTCATCAAAAAAGTTTTCAGAGCTTTAGAATCATCTATTTGAACAAACTTTAAAGCTATTTCTTCAAACGTAGCTTTCGTCATCGCATAATACATTGCACTCATTTCGTAACTGTTGTGGTTCAAAAGAACAAAAGCATGAGATGACACTAAATATATTGACAAATACGAATATTGCGTAGGGTGTACCATTATTATTACAACTTACTCCTTCTTTGCAAAGAAATGATCAGCTTGTTTCATAGATATCTTCTCCAATTTGTCTGGATCATTTCTAGAAAATTCCTGAGCTTGTACGAAATCGTCTCGATCTAAATAGATTTTCCAAATGTTTCTATCCTCTGCTGACACGGTATACTTATAAACTACCGACTCAGTGAATGACCAAATGCTTCCCTTTACAGGATCCCGTACAATATTTAACACCTTTCCCCGAAACTATTCAAAATAAAACAGCATAAAAAATTTAAAATTGAATTACGAAAGTTATTAAACGTACTATGCATTAAAAAATCTTCCATTCAACTTTATATAAGGAATATAAAAACTTGCCTCATCAAAAGTTTCGTTAAATATGAGTTCTTTGTTGAGAGTACATATGGCTTTCGTACAATTTTTATATAGAAAAAGAGAATGGTAATCAGTTAAAAGAAGGGATCTCGGTGTCGGAGAGGGTAACATAACTGTTGAATCGTCGTTGTCATCTTTAGGGTAGTCTACCATTACCAAATTGGTAAGAAAATTGTCTTCGGCAGAAGGTTTTAATGCAACCTGAAAAACAAAATCAACTGAAATCTTCAGTACTACTACTACTACTTACATTGTCTATAAATAAATGATCGATTTTCTCTTACATTGTTATACATCATGGCTTCACTGTCTGTCAAGTATCCAATAGCCTTAGGGTATGCCAAATTGGTATCATAAAGAACATTTAGTCGACTAATTGGCTGATCTGATTGAGATCTAGGATATCCAAAAGCAACTCCGGGTTGTCCGAATTCAACTACTTCTTCCGGAGAATTCTGACTCAAGTAGACATTAAAAAGGTTTGTGAACCAGTTGCTTTCCTCTTTGTTTTGAACAAATCCTTTAAACTGATATAGTTTCCTTGTGGTGGCAGCTAACACGTAGCACTTATTCGACTTCGGCAAGAAGAAATATTCTAACCCTGATACGACAGAATCGACAATGTGAAACACCTAAAATGTAATATATAAGTTGAATATAAGTAATTGAATTGCATGATCATTTAACATTGACTTTATTATACTTTAAACAACTTAAAATATTATACAAACTTCCTACCTGCTTGCACAATCTGAAATCACCGTTGGTTATGTCAGCTTCAAAAATGAACCCTTTAGAAGTTCCCAAAAGAAAAGGGGCTGTGGACGTGATTTTTGATGAGTCGACAGACTGATTCCATGCAACCGATGTTACGATATGTGATTTCATTTTCGGTACCTCTTTTGGATTTAAGGAATTGTGAGCAAGAGGAAGATAAAATAATTCAGCAGGATTATCGCTGTCTCTAGGGCCGAATGCTAGAAGAAGATGCTGACCAGAAGGATCCAAGTACATATTTAATAATTTAGCGTCAACAGAAAACATCTTCAAATCGATTTCTGAAAACAAAAATTGTTGACAAATATGAGTAGTTAGGACAAATGTGCATAACGCATAATTTACAAAAATTAATATAAAGATATAAACCCCTTATTACTTTTGACATCTTCAGGGTTTTTAAGATCGATTTTCATTAAAACTTTGTTTTGCATAGCCAAAACAAGTTTATTATTTGCCACACATAGATGCGTTAGGGCGCTGGCAGGAGTGAAATTAACACTCTGTTTACTAAATATTGGCAAATCTTTTTTAGCAGCCATCTCGGTCCACTGAATGAAATATTAAGAAAAATCTTTCAGTGCAACTTAGACTCCTTGTTACGCAGTACACGAATTCTTCCAAATCAAGAACACGAAACCGCTAAGAAGTTTAACATCGATCCAAATGAAGTAAGCGGAAACTGGAATATATCTGAAAATAAGTAAATATATAAAATTACATTAACTTTTTTTAGCAGTATTTTGTCAAAAATGTTATTTCTTTTCTACATTCTTATACTTCAAAACTTTAAGAAAGTTGAAAGATTTTTGACTTGAAGTTACATATTCATTCATACAGGCGTCATACAATGTTGATATTTAAATGTATTGTATTTATTTACATTTCCAGGACATCCAGCAGTGACTAATCCAGGGTATCGAACTCACTCCAGTTGATTCAGTTTGTCAAAATATCCAGTTTTTTGAACTGTCAGATATATAAATAATACTTCATCCACCTTCTTTTTCCAGTAGTGTACCTTTGAATTTAGCTGCATTCTTGCACGAGAGGTTCATCCAGCTACAGTGCTGAAGATTTAAACCAGAAAAGGAAGGGTTTAGTTATTGAGTGATCGATTTCCGTGCCGAGTGCCGAGACGAGACTGCCGACTTTTTTTATTACCGTTTGTAAAATACTGGCTGTTCTTATGTAAAGTTTGTAGACACTCATCAATGAAACAGTCAAAGCAAAATAACAGAACAACACCACGTGTTTTATTAAGGATAATAAAAACTCAAAATCTAGGTAAGTCCACTTCAATTTTTTAACAACATCAATATTTCAAAAATTGAATTCTTTACCGACACATTTAGATAAATCGATTTAATTAAGTTAATTTTGGAGCAAAAAGCGGGTTTGGAGTTTGGACATTAAACATATTTTAGAGCAGATGTATAGATCAATACACATAATTTTTTTTTCGTAGCCTCCAAACTCCGTCATACGTGTGTTTCATGTTTGACTAAACAAAACATTTAGTTGTGTGTAAAAGTTTTGTAGTGACAATCACAATGAATATTATTCATTAAAAATAATTAAAAAATAATTAATAATATTGAATATTGATGAAATATAGTGTCCTGTCCATTCACCATTTAATTTTGTAGTGTTTCATGTCCAAATCTTCATTTCAGCGTATTTATGCCTTAACAAACAGTACTGTCAACTATTTATGTCTACGGATTTGATAATCAGTTTTGTTTTATATGACATAATATTATGATGTATACACAAATCAAATTCATTAATTATATGCAGTTTAATGTTGACATTTAAACATATATTTGTTTTTGGAAATGAATTTTGGATGTGTGTTTTTGTTTTCTATGTTCTTTCTTCACCTACCTAACTAATAATCGAATATTATATATTAAGGGTGTATTATGTAATACACCCTTATGCATAAGGTTATGTAAGTAAACCACCAAATTGGAGCTTAAAACTAGCCATTTTATAAAATTTTCTTAATAACTGTTTTTATGTATAACAAGTTTATTATTAGTACACCGAAAAAGATTTAGATTCGTATGTCTTCCGAATGGATTCCATTTTTCAATATCCAATCAATCTATCTACATAATTTTTTTTTAATTTTATTTATTCACTTTACCGGCCAACAACAACATTACAAGTAATGAATAGGACCCATCACTACATACTAGATAATAGCTAAGAAACTTAAGAGCTAAAGTTACAATTCAAAATACACAATTCATAGTTTACAATTCAAATACATAATTTAGTCAGTAAATCATTGAATCCCAATATTTCTTCAAGTTAGAATTAAAGCAAATGTCATTATTCATGTATTTAGTATTACATTGTTTGGTCACAATCATTTATTATTCACATTTTAAACTCTAAAGCCTAAAACCAGCTTTAAAAACCCTACTTTTAGACCAACACACGTGCATTGTCGCATTGAGTACAATGTAGTATATAGATATGTACATAATATGTACATAGGTAAACATACTTTGAGTATTGAGTTTTGGACTACATAATAATAATATTTCAGTTTTGGGGTTCTATTGTAGATTGCACGTTGTTGGTAAACACAAAAATAGTAACTGACCAGTGTGATTGTTAGCTAAAAGTTATAATCTGATTTCTTCTTTTATTAATGTGTATTATTATTATTTATTGGTCAAACAGACGCATACACGGTCCACTTCTAATATTAAACTAACATTATGAATGCTATTATTTTTTCAGTTAGCAGTTTTTAAGGACGAAGGAGTGCGACCGAACTAACCACACGGTCTGTCTCAAGTCTCAAGTATTTAGCCTCAAATTGGATTCAAAATACTTCAAAATTGTGATATTCAAGCTATTTTTTGACTATTTCAATTCAACTCTGACTAGTTAATTTTACCATTGACAAAATATCAACTGTAAATTATATAAGTCCATTAAGAACAAATTTTTAACGTTCCTAGCAATTTACAATTGTATGTAAAATTGAAGCGTTGTATTAGCTAAGTTCTCTAAATCGTAAGTGTAGATTCAGGAAACTATTTTGTATTGAATTTCACAAAGTAACAATCTATATAATTTCTACTCTACCAATACTTGACTACAATATTCTAAAGTAGTTATACAAAATAGTATTATACAAAAATTAGCGCACAAACTGCACCGCTCCGTGTGTAACTCAACATAATAGTACAACATCGCCATTGTATCATCGTTTTCCCCGCAGTTAGCAACAGGTTTTCGTCAACGTCAATTAAAAACAACGTCCAGCTAATACTTCCGGTGTGAATGAGATGTTCTTATCCAATAAACCTTCAAGACTTGCGACTGCGGCCAAATCAAGTATACATTCGTTTAATTTTTAGTGTTTTAAAATATTTGACAATTTATATAGTCAAACAACCGATATGATCTTTAATAATTGAATTTTTCTTGACAGGAATAAATGCCCATTCTCATACTCATAAATTGGATAACATTGAATCCCGTAAAAGGTCTCCTGATGGAAATCCCCATGGATCCATTGTGTAAGTTAACCTAATCGAAATGTGTTATCGACAATCCTTCAAGTACTTGAAGTTTGCATCGGCGACTTTTTCGATGTGTTGAATTGCAAAAAATCTAAGAAAACCATAAGGCTATCTTTTGCATCTATAATGTATTGTATTTTGTATATGACCCTATATTTTACGTTTCACCCATGCAAAAAATTGCATTCCCAAAACAACTGATTTGTACTTAGTTTGAAAGCCCATGGTTCACATAAAATATTTATGAAGTTAGTTTCTCGACTTTACCCACGTAGGGGGGGGGGGGTGTGTGTGTGTGTGTAATATAGGTCCAAATTGGTGCGAGCTGCCATTTCGTCATTTTTCAACCAAATTGGCTGCAATTTTCAGAATGGGTAGTCCGTAGTAGTACCCAACAACAAATCTTTTAGTTTTTAAATTCAAAGTTTACATTCGCGCCAAAAAACGTTGAATTTCAAAACTAAAAGATCTGTTATTGGATACTACTATGGAATGGACTACCCATTCTGAAAATTGCAGTCAATTTGGTTGAAAAATGACGAAATGGCAGCCCGCACTTTGGACCTATATTACACGCCCCATCCCCCTACATGAAAAAATTCGAGAATCTAACTTCATGAATATTATATGTGAACCATGGGCTTTCAAACTAAGTACAAATCAGTTGTTTTGGGAATGAATTTTTTTGCATGGGTGAAACGTAAAATATAGGGTCATATTACTGCCACCGAGAGCAAGCCTTAGGAAAATGATTCTTAGGATGGGGAGAGAAAAATGAATTTTTCGACTTTT